>APFE030429083.1:0-60695 GCA_000404065.3 Pinus taeda
CAAAACAAGAAGATCAACAATACACAAGAACATGGGATGTAGACGGCAAGCTAGGGCCAAAACCGAAGATCAACAATACACAAGAACACGGGATGTAGATGGCAAGCTAGGGCCAAAACCTCTCCACTTGAGAAGAAAACCAACAAATCTCTTCTCTTCTTATAGATTCTTCAAATGACGAATTCCAAGACCTCCAGAGTAAGACCAATACCCTTCCAAGACCAAGTCTGACCTTCCTGACTCTGTCCAAGTCAAACCCAATCAAATCTCTTCCAGCTGCACAACTTCGACCCCCAACTACAGAATTTTGGCCTCCAATGCAGGTCTAAAATTCTCAGCCCCTGCAACAATTATTGCTTCCACACGTGTGAGCAATTTCAGGGCTTCCAAGGCTTCCTTTGACCTTCACTTGGGTTTCTCCTTCTTCTAGGGCTTGTAGGTGACCTAATAAACCTTCTTTTGAGCTTCTTTTTGCAATTTCCTCAAAGTCAACTTTGCTGCAAAAAAACCCTAGCCTTCCTTCTTTGCACGTGTGAGAGAGAGAGAGAGAGAGAGACAGAAATAACCCAAACCTTTGGCTTTCGTCTTTCTTCGCTAGCCTTCTTCAATTTCTCCTTCGGATAGATGATGAGATGACGAGTGAGTGTCCATAGGAGGTCGAGTTCCCTCCTATATATAGGCTTCAAAGGAGGACGACATGCCCTAATGAGGCCGACTTCTTAGCTGTTAGGCCGACTTGGTCTTGGAAAGTATTTTGACACTTTTAAATACAAAAATAATTCTTTTTACATGTTACAATGTGATCGATGGCGTCTTCTTCCTACGAAGATGACTCTTTTGACTTCTTGACCCTAGGAAAAATCCTAGAAGCACCCAATGGGTGCTTGACCTCTGACACTTTTAAATACAAAAATAATTATTTTTACATGTTACAATGCGCCCGATGGGGTCTTCTTCATATGACAATGACTCTTTTGACTTCTTGACCCTAGGACAAATCTTAGAAGCACCCAATGAGTGCTTGACCTTTAAATAAAAGACCTTGAGCATGAAACCCATGCTACAAAAATAACAATAATAATTTTTCATTCTTTTTACAATTTACAAGAATCAAAAATACATTTCATATTTATGAAGACTGAACCTAGTTACACATTTCCACAATAGGGACAACTTTCAAAACACTATCATGTATAGAACCATATTGTTTCTATAATTGGAAAAAATCCCTTGTCGAGGGGATACTATGCCCTATATGATGGACTTCCACAAATATTTAAAAAAATATTGGGAGTCACATCCAGCACAGAACAAAAAATTAAGTGGATCTTTTGAGGATGATCAACATAAATTTGTGCCATCCTTAATAATCAGTCACATTTCATATAAGTATCCTATCTTCTGGCATGGCTCATAGAAAATAAAAAGCATGCATCATCATAACTTGGAGAATTGGAAAGAGCCATATGTTTTTGTTCAACACACTCCCAAACTATGATCCTAGCATTGTAATATATGATGCTAATGAATATTGAAACCAATCATCCCTTCCTCATGTGCATGTTGAATAAGGTTTCAAGCTAATTTGAAATCCTCGTACTGATTTTAGAATCCAAAATCCATATACTCTGCTACATAGCCGATAAGAAACCCAGGCCCATATTTTATGCTGAGCACAAAGCATAGTGTCAAATCAACTCAAAAGGCCTCACTCCAGTGACCGGTCATGTATCTGGACCACATTGATACCCTGATCAAGAACTATCCTTTTCATTTTCCTCTCACCTCAAGCCCCCCATGGTCCGACAAATTCTGGAGTGAATCTAGCTATAGCCAAGGACTCCTAAGTGGGCAGCATAAACCTGACATGATTCTCTTGGACACTATTGTTAGTCACAAATTGAGCATATGACAGGCATGAAGGCTATAATCATCCAAGAATAGTGAATTAAAGGGAGGACGAGTTAAGGGATTCATCAGCATAGATTCATATTAAACCCAGATGTATCAAGCACTGAGAGGGAACAAGACAATACAGGTGAAAACATCAATATTATTAGATCCCTCTGTGTGCTTGATAGATTCAGGCTTAAGATAGCTCTATGCAACCTTTCCTTTTCTGGTGCTATGCTTATCAAGACATATAAGATGTTGGATCCTGTTTCCATTCTTTTAATCTTAGACACACAGAGCAAGTACTGAATATCTTCCCCCACCTAGACTGTAGAGCACTGAGAGTGGCAAAAACATTAACTGCATTAATTCATAATCGTATCTAAGGATGAGATGGGAGGCTCCCAGAAAAAACAGTTTAATTCATACATTGGAAAGGGCATAACGCTTCTAATTAGCTTCAGTAATAGGAATAGTTAACCACGGCATGAGCAGTTCAATGTAATTAAGTGCATCTGAATCTGAACCTGCACCAATGATTCTAATACTATGTATTAAATTTAGATTGTTTTTAAGCTTATAAAATTGATCTCAACTTGTTCAGTGCAGAGGTATAGTTTTGATCGAAGTCCAAGGAATAGCACCATAAAAGCCATAATACCATTCTATAACTATTAAAATACTGTTTTAGTAAGGAATACATGTGGCAAGCTTGCTAGACTGGACTGACATCTTCAACAGAGTTTTAAACCTACATTAATATTTAACATAGAAATAGTATAAGGTATACTCGATGTTTAAGTAATAAAAACTAAAATTATATTCTGGAAAAGCACAAAAAAGGCTTTGTTTACAATGACATTCTATTTTTATTTATGATGTCAAAGTTGAGACGGAACGAATGTTCAAATTTATTTCCAATACAGATAAACATCAAAGGTGTCAACAACCAAGGAGCATATAGAGTTGTGTAGATAACAGACGAGAACCTTTCAACCAAGTTTCAACCTTTGAATAAAGAAATGGCATGTGAAAATAAGATAAACAAAGACCATGAATCTGGTCCAACATATTTTATTCATGGATTGATTTCCTTCTCAAAGATTTCCTCTGCATACTTCCAATTCATGACTTTCCAGATGTTCTTCAGATAATCTGGTCGGACATTTTTATACTGGATCACAAGCATCACATTAAAGTGTCAATGAGATGTTTAAGAAGACAACAGCAACAAACAGGAAACTTTTAAAGAGTGTTATTGAGGTGTTTAAAAAGAGAACAGTAACAAAAAGGAAACTTTTAAAAAGCATTGAAGTGTTATTGATGTGTTTAAGCCTTAAGGAGGGAACATTCACAAACAGGAAACGTTTAAAAAGCATATGTGAAGAAACGAATAGTCCATAAACATGTGATATGATATAACTAAATAAGACAAAATCCAACAAATGCAAGCACACCAGAAGGAACATATGAAGGCAGACATTCTATTCATCAGAGACAAGATAAGATATGACATTTTATTAATCTCCAAGAAAAGACCACATAAGTAGGTCGGGACTGCTGAGCATAGTACTGATATAATGTGTGAGTGCAAAAGCAGCCACTCAATAAAGCAAGATGCAGAATGTAAAATACTGATCAAAGCTAAAACCTCAAGATTGAACTCTCAGTGGAGAGCAGATCCGGAAGAAAAACAAAGAAGGGGAGCATATCCAAAATCCTGGGTGCAAATAACGTAAGCTGCTGGAGCTTAGACCCCCTAGCATCCGAGGCTGAATGGACGAAAAGTTGAAACTTTGTATGGAAAGGCTGTCTGGAGGACCAGGAAGAACCACTGGACTGCACAATGCAGTGCTGCCTAGAAGAAACAGCCTGCCACTAAAGCCTGAAGGACTGCAATAACTGCCAGTGACACAAGTCTCTAGGAAATAGGGATGGCCACTCCCGCCTCATTGAGCTGGGATCAGAAATAATGCCTCTATCAGTTTGTCAGTTGCCCCCTTTCTCAAAGGCATATAGAATCTATGCACCTGGTCAAAGAGATGTGGAAGTAAGTTGAGATGTTACCTTTGATAAAGACACTGCCCTTGGGAAAGTCAAAGATCTCCCTATCCCAAGGAAGGATGATGATGATACTGCTAAATCACAAGAAGAACCTTTGATGGATGACACTATGCCTGATGTTAATGGCTCGATGGATCCTATTGATCCACCTCCTGGTGATTCCTCTGCTTCAAGGAAAAGACCACTATGGCTCAAAGACACTCACGAAGATGTTGAAAGGCACACTGCTCCAAGAGGGACATTTCGCGAAAGTAAGAAGCCTAACAAGTATCAAGGGTATTTGGTTGTCATGAGTACTATTGTTCAAGTTGAACCTTGCACGTTCGAAAAAGTCATAAAGTACCAAGCAT
Source organism: Pinus taeda (assembly GCA_000404065.3). Taxonomy (NCBI): domain Eukaryota; kingdom Viridiplantae; phylum Streptophyta; class Pinopsida; order Pinales; family Pinaceae; genus Pinus; species Pinus taeda. The sequence goes on from APFE030429083.1 coordinate 4,308, forward strand.
GGAAAGATGCGATGAATGAGGGATATGAATCGATCATGAAGAGTGATGTCTGGGACGTGGTGCCTAGGCCTAAGGACAAGTCCGTGGTCACCTTAAAATGACTTTACAAAATTAAATATGGAGCCGATGGAAGTGCTAGAAAATATAAGGCTAGGTTCATAGCTCGTGGCTTCTCTCAAAAGGAAGGAGTGAACTATGATGAAATATTTGCACCGGTTGCTCGATATACCACTATCCCCTCTATTATTGTTCTTGCTGCCAATCAAGGATGAAGCCTACATCAAATGGACGTCAAGACCGCTTTCTTGCATGGCTCACTTAAGGAGGAAGTCTACTTGGAACAACCTCAGGGGTTTGACATACAAGATAGAAGGACACATGTTTGTCGGCTAAAGAAAGCCCTTTATGGGTTGAAGCAAGCCCCTAGGGCTTGGTACGAAAGGAGGGCTTGAAGATCATCGAGGAAGCAACATCATCAAGGCATCAAGTTGAAGATATCATCATCTAAGAGCATCTTCACTTGACAAGTAAGTATCTTTATATCTATGTCTGAATATGTGAGAAATCCAAGGAGGTGGCAAGTTAATTGATTTCTCTTATTATGGCATTATCTTGTGATGGTTTATTATTATTATTCTTTCATTCAATTTATCTTTTCATTATCATCAAGACTAATGCCAATCAACAATAGGTGAGGACACAAATGTAGGCACGCAGCCAGGGCAAAACCCCACTCTAGGGGAAAACCCGGTCAAGATTATTCCTTCAGTAGATTCAAAACAAGACGAGATAACCAAGACCCTCACAACCTAGACTAGAGACTCCCTCCATCACGTCATCTTTGTTTGATCTTCTTCAGTTTGTCATCCATGTCACTCTATGAGCACCAAGTCCTTATCATTGTGATAGTACTGAATTCTTATCACTATGATGGCAACGAAACCATCTCTGCAATTTATAGCGAAGTTCCATCTTCATTGTACTGTGACTTCACCGAAATTATATGAACCCATTCTCTAAAAAATGATCCAAACTCTCTCTCTGTAATCACCGAACTTGTCTCTGATATCACCGAAGTTTTGTCCCCAAGATCACCGAAATTCTTTTCTGAGATCACTGAAATCTTCTCTGAAATCTGAGCTCTTGTTTCGTGCTTGAGGTGAAGTCCTTAGGCTTGTATATATAGTCGTTTGTCCATCATATATAAGCTGACATGAGTTCATGAAGAGAAGTGTCTTTATAAGGTTAGGCCGACATGAGTTCATTGAGGGAAGTCGACTTGATGGTGATTCTTTTTGAGGCTGACAGCAAGGAGACTTTGATGGAGGAGTCAAACAAGAATTGACTTTGACTTGAATAAATAATCCTAGAGCCTACAATGGAGGCTTGACCTAAGACAATTGACCCAAGCATGAAACCCATACTTTAACAAGTCATTTCAATTAATAATAACATTATTTTTTCTTTCTTTTGACAAATATATTACATTTTGACTCAAGTATAATTATGAAGACCGAACCTAGTTACATTCTTCAGCACTCCCTCTTAACTAGGGAGGTATTCATATTTACATATAACCATAGACGTACATGGAAGATCTCGAAACACATAAGCTATGGAGAAGTTTAGGCACTGTAATGCCATGGATTAGATTCCTGACCAGGGCAATCTAACCAAGGTCTTTCAACAATTTAGGCACCACAATGCCACAGACTAGATTCTTGACCAGGGCAATATATCTGAGTGGGACTAAAATCAACTCAAGCTTTCAACTTCTCTAGGTACCATCAGGCTTGTTAACCATCAACCCAAGGATCTAGGTGTGTGTCTGAGGTCAGAGCTCTATGATCAACACCACCCTCCCAACTTCGAGACCTAGATATCAACACAAAGTGTCAGCCAGATGTCCTCCAAAGTAATGCTTCACTCACAAAGCCTCAACACTCCTTGATCCAGCAGATCAAGGACAACAAATCTCTCCCGATCAAATTGATCAAAAACAAGCATACTATCAAAAACTTTGAGAGATTTACCTATACAAACACAACCCCAATCAATAGTACACTTTCAAATGTACATAATCAAATACAAACCTTCTGGGTCTTCCGGACAACTAGATGTTGCATTTCAATTTAACATAGTAGGATTATTAATCAAATCTTTAATAGAAGATTCCTCAATCACACACTTTCCTTTCCTACTTCACATGCAATAACATATCCTTCAAAATGCATTCACCAATCAAAACTATGTTATGCCCTCCCTCTCAACCAAGGAGATTTCTTCTATCCAGGCTCCCTCTTAACGCAAGGAGATCAACTTTTTCTTATTGGAGAATCGTTCATGGCTTCCATCCTTCTTATCAGAGTCATTCATATATCATGCTTAACACATCAACTTTACTTACGATCATCTTCACCATCTTGAATATGATGTACCTGCACAATTTAGATAACAAGTACAACCAAAACTATAGAAGCATGTGTTAGAGAATTTATGGAAAAGTAGTGTTGTGATGATTCTCCGTGACTTGATAACAATTTGTGAAGTCTTTTTTACTTTTTTCTAGTTAGCTTATACTTCTTCTTCTTCTTATTAGTGCATATGTGTGTGCTTCATCAAACTGCTACCAAAACAAAATAACAAGAACACAAAATTTGGCTCTCTGCCAGGGACAAACCCTCTCCACTCTTGAGAGGAAAACTCTTTGTAATATTTCTCTTATTGAAGCTTCTTATTTGAACAACTGCCAAACCCTAGACCCTTGACTAGGATATTCTCCAAGCATAAGACAAATCCTTCCTCCTTCTGCACTGTCACTTCCGACACTTCTTCCAGCACTTTGTTTTCCAGTACTTTTGTCTTCTAGGTTAGGAAACCCTAGAATATTAGGGCTTCTTTACTTCTTTATAGATAAAGGCTTCTTCGCTTTTCTTTGGATACCTTGTAGGCCTAGGTATACATTTGAATGAGGATATTCATGCTGCTCCCTTAAACTGCTACCAAACCCTTCTTGCACCTCGCACGTGTCACTGTTTCTAGCCCTAGAAATAGTCCTATCTTCCTCGCTTTTGTCTCTCCTTCCTTCGTTTGTGAGGTTACCTTCAACGCTGGAGTAGGAGGCCTTTATTGGCATAGTTACTAGCCCAAACCCTAAAGAATATATTACTGCAACTTCACTAATGATCTGGCCGCAGACTTATCCCTTATTCCTTCGCATGTGTGACTGTCACAACTTCCGAAATGACCTCCTTCTTCGTTGTTTTGTCTCCTTGACTTCATTGTCCTTGTTACCCTTTTTTTGCCCTTATCTTCGTCCTTTTTACCTTTCTAGTGTATGCAGATTTCAGAGTTCGATTGATGTCCTTTTGGGAGTGGACATCCTCTATAAATAGAGGTTTGTCCCTCCTTTTCCAACCGACATGACTGTCCTTGAAGCCGACTTACAATTTTGCTCTATAATTCAATTTTACCCATCGTTTTGTTGCTTGTAGACTTCGTTGCTGTTAGGACAGGATTTGACCATGCTTGGAGGTGTTCCCTTGACCTTGTATGAGGTCATACATGATGTAACATGCCCTCAAAGGGTCTTATCATTATTGCATTTTGACTTTGACTCTCTAGAAGCACTTCAAAATGTGCTTGACCTATTTTCAATGAGAAAGAAACTCATTGACAAATAATACAAAAAAATAATCTCTTTTCTTGAATAAGTACAAATATCAAAACTACATATATGAAGACCGGACCTAGTTACATTTTCTCCAATGCTCCCTCTCAACTAGGGAGGTATTCATACAATATTACAAGGTGTTTGGCAATTTTCAATCTTGAAGAATTCACATAAGAGAAATCAGATTAGCAATCCATCTGTTATAGCATCATATTCATCGGCATTGTGATAGTGCAAGGCCTTGACTAACAACTCCATCTCTTTACGATACCATGAGCCACAATGCTGGTGAGACCAGTTATTTATAGACACCTTCATCATTGTCTCTCAAGGTACATACCCACCAGGGTGTTCATGAGTATGACTTTCTAGGACTATTCTTATGTTGGGTTTCCAGCCCTCAAAGAATATCGGTCCTCTTTCCTACTCTTGTCTTGGATGCCCTACACATCCTCAAAGAGTATCGGATGCCAAATGATTACCTAATCCTCCCATTCTTTCTTCCCAAGTGAACACAAGAATGTTGTGTCTAGCTTGTGTCTACATTTCCATTCATGGCCTTCATCTAGACTTACGGTTGTTAGTCCTGGTCTAGTGCATGACCCATGAAATGGAAAACACAATTGTCACTCCTTTGTAATCAGGGGTGATCCAAAAACTCCCTCTTGATCAGGGACCTGTTAGAGCTCCCTCTTAACTGGGGACTCTTTCCTTCATTAGTAGCTTCTTCTTCGTGGGTCCTTTAGTTGCTTGATCCTCTTCCTTTCTTGATGTCATGAAGTCTTCGATCGAACTTCTTCTTGGTAGGGCACCATCCATCGATCACTTTCCTTCTTGGTTTGTCATGTCATTGCTTCATGGAAAGTGACTATCAAGTTTGTCATCTTGGCTACTCCTTTGTCATCTTGTCCATGCTTCGGAATACTCTCCTCATGGATGCTTCATAGTACTTGCTAGGTTACATGCTTTGACCTAGTAGCCCATTTTGACTTTATTCTGATATTGCTTCAACGTTGCTTTTTATTTTGTTGGATGGCTTCTTCATCACAACATCTCTGTGGAGTAGAATTAGTTATCTGCACCTTTTGCATCTCCAAGGCCTTCAAAGGTGTCAAGGGTCCTTTCTTCTTTTATTAGAGTTGTCCTACCTTCTTTCGAGAGATGTCTTATCAAGGCATTTTGTCAGATAGTGATCTTTGGTGATCATGGTGTTCTTCACATGCTTGATCTCCTTCTTCATTTGCTTCTCCTCAGATATATAGGTCAACCATCTAATGCTTCTTGTGAGAGCATTCCTTCATTGCTTGCTTTTTGGACTTGTCAGCATTTCTTCTTGCTTCTTAGTCAGCAATCTTATGCTCCTTATGTGAGCATATTCTTTTGTTGACCTTCATCGCATTGTGGTACATGCCTTCAAGCATGTTCTTGGTGAAAGAGATTCTTTCATGGTTGATCATGATATAGAACTATATCCATGACTCAATAATATACAAATGATAACATGACTTAAACTTTGATGCATGCATACCTCATCTTGATTCTCCTTTGATCATCCTTTGGTGTGGCCCTTCTTACTTCATCTTAGCTTGTTTGCATATCATCCTTTTCTTGAATCCCATGAATGAGATTCCCAATGAGACATCTGTTTGGTCCATGAACCATATTTTGAAGATTTTATCATATGATCTTAAAGATCCTTACCTTACAAATGTTTCCTTTCTTTTTGATGATGTAGGTTTTCCAAGATTCTTATCATGATCAATTTCCTTTCATCATATATGAGGTCCTATACTAGGTGTGCTTCTTCTACACAAATATCTTGAGCTATATCTGCCATGCTCCTATATTCTAGAAGATATTTCTACTTATGCATTTTTGTTCTTATCATAAATGCTATATCTACATGAGTATCTAGAACTCTATGTACATCATGCTGCTAGATTCTAGAGGATGTTTCTAGCCATGCAATTTAATTTATTCCTACATGATCCTATATTCTACTCAAAACTTTGAAAGAAGACTAGAAGTAAAGAGTTTGACCTAGTCATAGTAGAGATCTGGAGGATCTTCCTTCTTTTGCTTCTTTCCTTCTTCTTTCATCTCTTGAGTTATGTGAGCTCCTTCCCTCTTCCTTTTGTTATTGTTGTCCTCCTTAAGCTTAGGACAATTCCTTTTGTAGTGTCCATATTCTTGGCATCCAAGACATTGGATCTTCGACATGTCTTTGTTGTTTGTTCTTGGTGGACCAAACTTGCCAAATTTACCCTTTCTCTTGGCCATGGTAGCAAATACTTTCTCCTTTGACCATGTCTTCTTTTGCCTTAAGTCTTGTTTCCTCTGTTTTGCACAGAGACCACATTTCACTGAGAGTGGTTGCTTCCTTCTTGGCATAAATGTTAGATGTGAAGTTTCCCCACTCCTTAGGTAGAGCATTGAGTACAATAGTTTTCATCTCTCTGTCAGAGATGACTTCCCCAAGCTCTTGAAGTTGATCTCTTGTTTCAAAGATTTTCATGAAGTAGGGAGCTATTCCTTCCTTTGTTATCTTCATCTTGTAAAATTCATTCCTCTAGGATATTACTTCTTCGGTTGTGGCTACCAAGAATAGCTCTACTAGCTTATCATAAATTTCTTTCGATGTCTCAAACTTAGAGACATAGGGAATGAGAGAGTCTTTGATTGATTCTATCAAAATCCTTTGAGCTTTTGTCTCATCCTTATTGTACTTGGCTAAGGCTTGAGTCTGCTCCTTAGCAAGGATAGTGATATTCCCTTTGACAAGTTCTAGGAGTTCATTCTCCTTGAGAAGTAGATCAGTCCTCCTCTTCCATGCAAGAAAGTTATTGGTCCTTACCAATTTATTGCGTTCCTTGCAAAAAGACATTGATGTATATTCAGAAGGGGACATGTACTTACTTGGTAGATTTTGAGATGTAACAAAATTGCTTCGTCCTTGAAGGCTTGGTGGCTTGTGTTCCCTAGATCTTGATGCTCTTCAAGTTGCCTTCTTGCTTGATGATGAGATTTGCTTGTAGCTTGCTCCAATCTACTCTTCTTTGTAGGTGCCTTAATGTAAGGCTCTTCTTCTAAGTTTGTAGACCTCCTTGGTGAATGATGGATTGTAGACCCTTCTTTACCTTGAAGTGATTGAGACTTCTAGGCTTGATGCTTCAACTTTGTAGATGCTTCTCCTTGATGAGTGTTCTTGAGTTGCCCTATCCTTGATGTGTCACCTTACTAGGGAAAATTAGTGTTGTGATGATTCTCTGTGACTTGATAACAATTTGTGAAGTCTTTTTACCTTTTCTAGTTAACTTATACTTCTTCTTATTATTATTAGTGCATATGTGTGTGCTTCATCAAACTGCTACCAAAACAAAATAACAAGAACACAAAATTTGCCTCTCTGCCAGGGACAAACCCTCTCCACTCTTGAGAGGAAAACCCTTTGTAAGATTTCTCTTATTGAAGCTTCTTATTTGAACAACTGCCAAACCCTAGACCCTTGACTAGGACATCCTCCAAGCATAAGTCAAATCATTCCTCCTTCTGCACTGTCACTTCCGACACATCTTTCGGCACTTTGTCATCCAATACTTCTGTCTTCTGGGTTAGGAAACCCTAGAATATTAGGGTTTCTTTACTTCTTTATAGATGGAGGCTTCTTCGCTTTTCTTTGGATACCTTGTAGGCCTAGGTATACCTCTGAATGAGGATATTCATGTTGTTGCCTTAAACTGCTGCCAAACCCTTCTTGCACCTCGCACCTCTGATTGTTTCTAGCCCTAGAAACAGTCCTATCTTCCTTGGTTTTGTCTCTCCTTCCTTCGTTTGTGAGGTTACCTTCAACGCTGGAGTAGGAGGCCTTTGTAGGCCTATTTACTAGCCCAAACCCTAAAGAATATATTACTGCAACTTCATTGTTGATCTGGCCGCAGACTTATCCCTTATTCCTTCGCTTGTGTGGTTGTCATAGCTTCCGAAATGACCTCCTTCTTTGTTGTTTTGTCTCCTTGACTTCTTTGTCCTTGTTACCCTTTTTCTGCCCTTATATTCTTCCTTTTCACCCTTCTAGTGTATGTGGATTTCAAAGTTAGATTGATGTCCTTTTGAGGAGTGAACAACCTCTATAAATAGAGGTTCGTCCCTCCTTTTTCAGCCGACATGATTGTCCTTGAAGCCGACTTACAGTTTTGCTCTATAATTCAATTTTACCTATCGTTTTGCTGCTTGTAGACTTTGTTGTTGCGAGGAGAGGATTTGACCATGCTTGGAGGTGTTCCCTTGACCTTGTATGAGGTCATACATGATGTAACATGCCCTCAAAGGGTCTTATCATAATTACATTTTGACTTTGACTCTCTAGAAGCACTTCAAAATGTGCTTGACCTATTTTCAATGAGCAAGAAACTCATTGACAAATAATACAAAAAATAATTTCTCTTTTCTTGAATAAGTACAAATATCAAAATTACATATATGAAGACCGAACCTAGTTACATTTTTTCCAACAACATGAAGTTAGTCATATCAAAATCACGGAAGCATTCAACTTTATATATATCAGATGCCCAAACTTACAAACAAGAGATACATACTCTTCAACATCTTGCTAGGGACTTTATCATAAACCCTAAACTACTTTATCATAACAACTTTCATCACATCTAGGGTTTCAATGTCTTTTCCAAAGGTACAACATACCCTACTACAACATATAGCAAACCCTAGAAACAATTCAAACAAATATAGATCTACAAAGTATCTAACAACTTTTAGAGTTCATATGTTAGACATCCCTCTAGGGTTTCATACAAACCCTAGATTTCATACATGAGATTTAACAATCAAAACTCAATCACAACTTAGTCAACAACATGACTAGATTCCACTAGGGTTTGTTGCAAACCCTAGATTTTCTTAATCAAACATCAATCACAACTAAAACTTAGAATTCCATAAACTTACACAAATCTCAAATCATCACACTGCCATCATATATAAGAGATTTTACTTCTACTAAGGTTTAACTCCAAAACTCTAGAATCCACAAATACTATCATCCTAGAGAAACAAACTTCTAGTGCTTAGTTCCAAACCCTAGGATTCATGACCACCGACAAACAGGTCAACTCATACATCTAGGACATCATCATCATGCATAGACATTTTATATCATGTGTTAGTCAAACCCAACTTCACAAATATTAGTAAGAGTTAGACATATAACAAACTTGATTAGACTAGGGTTTGATCGGACAAAGACACACATCCCAAGGAAATCATTTCTAAGGCATTGCAAAGGTCTTGCTTACACATTCCACCAAACCCTAATGAACTAGGGTTTCAATATAAGAACATAGAAAACCTTAAATTACCAATACTTCAAAGGTTCAAGATTTTAGACATTATCATTCAACCCTAACAAATTAGGGTTTCCATAATCATACAAAAACCCCAAACAAGATATCATCAAAGCATCGACCAATTATTTTAGACTTCTTCAAAACATCAGACATTTTCTTTCAATAACCCTAAGCAAATTAGTGTTACACAGATTATCATTAGGATACCCTTAAGTTAGGGTTTTCCAGAGAACCTTTCTAGGGTTCTATGAGAACAATTAAGGATGTGAGGAGGGTAGATTTACCTAATGATGAATCATCCAATCAAGAATCCTTAAAATTCAAGGAAGCTAGACAAAAAGATGTTAATAATACAAATTTCAAAATAAGATGAACGTACTTTTTATATTAAGAGAATTGTATAAGATGTATAGTCTAAGACATACTTGGAGATGTTCCTTGAAAAACCTTGTAAGGATTTCTTGAAGTGTTCTTTTTTGTATTAAGCCATGATCTTTTATACCTATAATACATACTTTCAAGCAAAACATGTGATACCAAGAACATGATTCAATTTCTCAAGTTAGATCTTCTACGTAACTATGGAGGATGGAATCCTATGATATTGAAACTCAAGGTATTCCTTCAATCACTATTAAAACTTTTACTTGACATCCTAGATTACTTGTGAACCCTAGAAGATAAGGATTAAGGTTATAATATGAGATTTTCGTATATTATCTAGGGATTACAATCTTTACCCTAGACTAGCTATAAACAAGGATTGTATGAACCATTTAAGATTAGATATATTGAAAATCTAAAAGCTTGAGAGCATACGTACCTTGTGTTTACTGTGACGACAGTGTAAAAAAGGTTTTATATTGTGATAGCTTGAATATCTCGATTTGTAGTTATGTAACTGAATAGACTTTCAAACTCCCTTTCTGAGATATAAAACTTGACTTCTGAGATATATGTAACTCTTTTCTAATTGCACTGAACTTGAATTCTGAGGTTGCAGTGAACTTGTATCACTGATATTGCATCGAGCTTCTTTTCTCTGTATTTGATCTCATACAGTGACTTTGCTCAAAATCTTCTAGCCAATAAAGTGATCTTTTACCATATGAAACCTCAAATGAGGTGCCAAGTTGTATACATTAACTTGTGATGGTTTTTTATTATTATCCCGTCATTCAATTTATCTTTTCATTATCATCAAGATTAATGCCAATGAACAATAGGAGAGGACACAAGATGTAGGCACGCAGCTAGGGCAAAACCCCTCTAGGGGAAAACTCGATCAAGAATTCTTCCTTCAATAGATTCAAAATAAGACGAGATAACCAAGACCCTCACAACCTAGACTAGAGACTCCTTCCATCAAGTCATCCTTGTTTGATCTTCTTCAGTTTGTCATCCATGTCACTGTGTGAGCATCGAGTCCTTATCATTGTGATAGTACTGAATTCTTATCACTATGATAGCAACGGAACTATCTCACTGTGATAGCGCCTTGTCACTGTGGTAGCACCGAAACCATCTCTGCAATTTATAGTGAAGTTCCATCTTCATTGTACTCTGACTTCACCGAAATTATATGAACCCATTCTCTGAAAAATGATCCAAACTATCTCTTTGTAATCACTGAACTTGTCTCTAAGATCACCAAAGTTTTGTCCCTGAGATCACCAAAATTTTCTTTGAGATCACTGAAATCTTCTCTGAAATCCGAGCTCTTGTTCCGTGCTTGATGCGAAGTCCTTAGGCTTGTATATATAGTTGTTTTTCCATCATAAATAAGTCGACATGAGTTCATGAAGAGAAGTGTCTTTATAAGGTTAGGTCAACATGAGTTCATTGAGGGAAGTCAACTTGATGGTGATTCTTTTTTAGGCTGACAGCAAGGAGACTTCGATGGAGGCGTCAAACAAGAATTGACTTTGACTTGAATAAATAATCCTAGATCCTACAATGGAGATTTGACCTAAGACAATTGACCCAAGCATGAAACCCATGCTTTAACAAGTCATTTCAATTAATAATAAAATTATTTTTTATTTCTTTTGACAAATATATTACATTTTGACTCAAGTACAATTATGAAGACCGAACCTAGTTACATTCTTCAACAGAATCTACCATCAAAATGACTTCATTCAACAAGGAAAGCAACAAATAGGTTGTGTCATCAAATTTCCTTGCATGGAAGAAGAGAATAGATTTGATCCTCATAGAGAATGACATTATTGAATATGTAAAGGACTTCGTCACCGAACCATCTCAAGAGCAAGCTCAGGCATTATCGAAGTATATGAAAGGGGAAATAAGGGCTCAAAGAATCCTCCTAGAATCGATCAAGGATTCCCTCATCCCTTATGTAGCAAAGTTGGAGAAATCAAGGGATATCTATGAGAAATTGGCTATCCCCGACTGAATGAATGCTCAGGGGCATATTTGTCTCTGGCTACAACTTTGAATCTGGTATCGTAGGTTGTGGCTCAAGCTCGCTTGATGTGGCTTTGAAGCTTGTAGATGACTATCATTTCCCCCCATGTTAGATACAAGGTGAGATGATGGAGAAAACTCAACTGCAAGACTGTTCAATACTCTAAAACATGTTCGAACATATGATTGAAATATCTTCTTGGTTGTTGATGCCCATTGCCAAGAAGCGATCCATCCAAGATGATTCTTTGTTCTTCCAGGAGGTTTGTTTCTGAAGCATCTGTTTGAAGAATGACTGGTTTTATGACAGTGCTTACATGGATGAAGATCAAAACAATGATCTTTCATATGGCCAACTCGGTCACAGTTTTGGCATTTCACAATTTGTTGTTGTTGCTGTGGAAGAGGAGCAAAATCTGGAACAATTGAAGGTGAACTGTCATGAAGGAATCCAACACTCTAAAACTGAATGGGCTTTGAGTAATCTGGAATATGAAAGGAAACATCCTTATCATATCAAAGACCTGCTTTGTTCTTGTCGCTGACAAGCTCTTCCCAAGGTCTGATGATGGGCTTGGGAAGTGCAAACTGAACCTCTGCATCTGCATGTGACTATGTTGCTTTATTGGGCACTGGATCTGAATCAAATGTAACATTATTGTCTTGTTGTTTATGGAAGTTTGTTTCAATCTTTTACAAAGAAACAGGTTCAGAATGATGACTCCACTACTATAATTCTTCCTGCTGTAGTTGAGATTCAAACTGCAAAAAAGCAATCTGTTCTTGTGCATATTGTAGACAAGTCTGAATTTCTGAGAGAGAGCCTTTGCTGATTTGGAATGTGTCATCAGAAGTAGATAGTATCAGAGTTTTCAAGAAATCCAATATTGCATTAATTATGGTCACTTTCATTTAACAAATCAGATAAGTCTCTCGAATTATATGGCTAAAATGGTTGCAACAATAACCAAAGATACCTTGTTGAACAAAATGCAGAAAGATAATTTTGCACAATGGCCAAAATACACTCAAATTTGGCAATATAACCAACGATCACTCTAAAACTTGTCACAATTCTTGGTACGTCAAATGCATCAAAACCAAGCCAAGCTCGTTGCAACTTATATTTAATATCTTAGGTTGCAATTTATAAGATCAAATTCAACAATTTAAATAGTTCTAAATTCAATTACTCTCGCCGACCATTCATTAATGGAGCAAGCTTCCCACATGCGCAAAAACATAGGAAGCTTTCAGATACCAGTAGCCTCGTTGGCAATATTCTTTGTTACAAAAGCTCTCACAGAGATCAGCAACGGTTAGGATTTCAATTTTCAAGATAGAGGTACTCCTCCTTAGCTCGGTGGTGGCTTCCTACGCAAGCATTGGCGATGCTGATCCTGTTTATAGGTCATGGGCATGAAGATATGTGGATTCAAACTCAATAGTTGTAAAACATTTTGTCATTACTATCCGCCATGATTATAATACCCATATGACACTCAGATGCTTTCCTCAACAGAGAATGCTTTCAGTTGGAGACAAATCACCATACAATGCAACTTTTGACAATGATGCAGAATAAGCCACACATACCCATAGTATGCATATAAAATGCATGTCATATACATGTCCCAGGTATTTTAAAATTCCATACTTAGTAAAACCTTCACAAGTCAAGGTTTAATGCTCCTTCAATAAACTCTATGCGGAAACATTTGATTTAACTATCCAAATTTTGGACCTTTATAAACCTTTGAGCGGAACCTTATAAATCCTTCATAATCTTTGGTCAATTCTTATTAACCGCGCATATTAACCATACCATGGATTTTAGACTGTGGTTAAAACTCAACTTAAACCATAATACATTAATCCTACTTATTTCTATTATAATTCCCATATAATAGAAATATTTCATACACCACACTTAAACCTTACCTTTCTTCCATTCCACAAACTTTTGCACATATATCGATGCTCTCCTTAGCGCATTAAATCTTCGCCGTCGATCTCATTTCTCAATCCGACAGTTATCGCGCAATAACTCGCGCCAACTAGCCTGGCCAATCTCCACCGTTTATTTCTCCTACCCCAATCCAATGGTGATCGCGTAGTCTCGCGTGAGATCTTGCACGACCGATACCAAGTCAAGAGCGCGTGAAAAAAGTGGTTTTCTCTTTCCATCATGTGCTACGTGTCAACCCCTCAGGTTAATTGCGTTAAATTGTAGAATATTATTTATAGCTTTTAGGGCGTGCGAGATACTACTTACCGCCTACGAAGACCGCTCCATTATTTTGGACGTTTTCCACCCTTCCGTCGACATGTGCCTTGATGTGATTTGCCCATTTCTTAACTTAATCTCCTGCGATAAAATCTTCGTCGCTCATCTTCCATTAAGCCTGTCCATTGATCCGACTGATCCAACGGTTACTGTGCACTATTATGTTCTTTTGTTTCTTACTGTGTAAGAGCCTATTCGGCTTTCTGCCTGTGTATTTGTTCTCGCCTTACAGTCTTTAATTGTTTTGATCTTGATCTCCAGATCCAACGGATATCGCATTGTTCGCTCACCAACTAACTCGAACGATCTCCACCGTCGATGTGAATCGTCAAATCGAACAGTTGTCGCGCAATCTTGCGTGAAATATTGCATGACCGATATCAGGTTGAAAGCGAGCGAGAAAAGTGGTTTTTCTGTGCTACGTGTCGCCCGCTAAGGTTAATCCTGTGAATTTTAGGAATACCGTTTACAACCTTTTGGGCGCGCGAGATACTGCTTCTTACTTATCAATACCACCCACGTGCTTAATTCATACTTTTAATAAAAGCGCTTAAGGAAAGGTTTAGCGCTTAAACTCAGTATTAATGCTTAACACTAATTGACTGTGATTTATAAATAAAATATATGAACAGAGAAAAATACCTGATTAGGGTCCAGAACGCTGATACATAGTCATAAGAGAATTTCATTCATCGCACCCGTGTTTAACACTATGAAACCAAGAGAGTGATACCTCAACTGGAGCAATTGCCTCACATAACTAGCCGAACGTCTGCAGCAATTGCTAGAGAGGTGAGTTCTGCAAAATAGGCAGAACATAAGCAAAAGGGAGTTACAGGGCAAAGAGGGAAGCCAAAAATGGCATCAATTCTGATGAGTAGAGGGCAGAAGTGACACAGAGAAATGACACAAAACCAATGGCTCAAATTGAAGCAAGGCAGGAGTACGCCCGCTCCGATACCATGTTAAACACATACATGGCAGAAACAGAAGATGAATGATAAGCATGAGAGTATGTCTATTATTGACAATGATATACATTTATAGTACACTTATATGACCTTTGGTTTCGTATTCGAAGGTCTCTTGGACTTCTTTAGACTATTTAGTGTCCACACCAACCCTTAGAGGATTCGCTGTCCAACAGAAGTGAAAAATCTCTACTATGACTGAGATAATCTCCTTCACTTAGTTCTTTTCAGTTATAGAAAATGATAGGAAACATCATAGCAAGGTAAAGATGGCATCACCATAGAAGCATGGAAGGATAGTTGAAGTAGAAAGTCCACATGGTTATAGAAGTCATTATGATAGAAAGGACATCTCCATTGGAGGCATATAAAGACAATCGAAGTAGAAGTATATATGATCGGAGGAAAGTCCTCTAGCAAGATAGAAAATAAAAAGGTCATCATACATCATCATTATTGGGAAGGAGCATTTACAGAATGAGGATCATTGAGATCCTCCACTAGAATCTTTATAAGAAGGTTCATCTCTACTTGGAAGAAGCGTCTCACTGATTGTCTACATTCCACCTTGTGTGGGATCCATTGTTTAGAAGGATTATGG
Source organism: Pinus taeda (assembly GCA_000404065.3). Lineage (NCBI taxonomy): Eukaryota > Viridiplantae > Streptophyta > Pinopsida > Pinales > Pinaceae > Pinus > Pinus taeda. Next base: position 19,636 of record APFE030429083.1, read on the forward strand.
TATGGTGACAAGGGAATGCAACATATAAAGTTAGTTGAAGTACTTTCATCTTCAAGCAAGGAAAGGAATTTGCTAGAAGGAAGTCTAGATGACCAAAAGGAAGAAGAGGTATGTATATATTTGATAGATAAGGTCATGTCATCATATAGTTGCAGATAACATGGTTGAATGCTCTATCTCATGAGCATGATTGAAAAAGAAGGTTCTCTTCCATTAGAATGATGCATTAAGGCGTGTAGACAAGTGCCTTGAACTCTTTTCTTATTGATGAGATGAAATCAACATAGTATGACCTCATATGGAAGATGACGTGGTTGACAATTATGGTTCCTATAATGAAGGAACTATGTATAGAAGATCTTGAGGAAAGCAACGTGAAGAAAATGAAAGAAGAGTTCGTGGGAAGATGCATCTATAAGATAAGATTCGGAATCAGCATTTGATATTTGATTAGAAAGGTTAGCTATGACATCTCCCTGATATGTGTGCTAGAAAAAGAAGACCCTTGGTAATGTATGTTTTGGAGATGGATTCATATATGTGCAGGATGTTGATTTTAAAAGTTGATGTCATGACGAAAGGCCATCATAAAAAAGGTAACTTTGATTTGATGATTCATTTTGATTTTTGAAAACATCTGGTTGGGTTGAAACAAGGCTACTGAAAGAGAGTTCTAGATGTCACCTACAACTAGTATTAATGAGGTCGGATAGAAGACCCTGAAAGAAACATGACTTGGAAAAGGTAGTTGTGTGAAGGATAGTCAGATGTGGTTTGAAGATCACTTTCCGATGAAGAAAAGAATGACATGACTATTGGTTCAACACTATGTCTCATTGAAAAGAAAGTGATGGAGAAGATGGTCGAAGCCCTACGAAAAAGTTCTAGAAGATGAAGGCTCCATGATGAAGAAGTTGAAGTTCATGACATCGAAAGGAGGAGCCCTAATAGCAACTGATAGTACCATGATCTCCACTAAAGAGTTGGTAGTTGATGTTGGAAACAAGTCCCTAGTTAAGAGGGAGCTTGGGCAAGTTCCTAGGTAAGAAGGAACTTGGGTATATTCCTTTTATAGGAATGAGTATATCCTCCCTAGTTGAGAGGGAGAGATAGACACATCATTCTTGTCTTTATGAAGAAAGAAGGGAGGATTGGGTAAGCATATAACATTGATTTTGATACTCTTTGAGGATGTGGTAGGGCATCCAATCGGCAAGAGTAGTCGAAGAGGAAATTCCATGAGGATATGTTATTCCAAGATAGGAATGGTCCTAGAAGGACATATCTTGTGAACATCCGGATTGGCTATGTGCCTTAAGAGACAATGATAATGGTGTCTGTAGTCATTGTCTCGCTAGCATTGTGCTCTGATCTTGTGGAGAGATAGAGTTGTTAGTCAAGGCCTTGTTATGTGACAATGTTGATTGGTATGATGAGATGCAATGAGATAAGTTGAAATAATAGCTTATGAGACGACTTACCAATTTGACTCTTCTTATGAGCATTCTTCAGTATGAGAACGTCCAAGTACCATGCATGGATTATGAATACCTCCCTAGCTAAGAGGAAGTGTTGAAGTGTGTAACTAGGTTCGTTCTTCATAATGTCTACTGTAAACATGATTTAATGCATTTGATAAAAAAAATAAAAAGAAACTTATTATTTAATTCTTGATGCATGGGTTTCATGCTCAAAGTAAATTTATTTGTAGGTCAAGCACCGATTGAGTGCTTCTACGTTTGTCATTGGATTATGAAGTCAAAAGATTCATTGTTATACATGCAAAGGTGTTAAAGTTGGCAACTAGGGCCAAACTCCATGTGGGTCACCTCATTTATGGCAGCTGATATTTTTGCTAGATTCCTCTTGTCGAGAGGTGTAGGATTGATCTAAAGATCATCCGATTCCGACAAGTATTTATGGAGATATTAATTTATTTGTATTTACTTGACAAATTGTCAAGGTCGGACAACAGTTAAATTTGTGGCACACATGCCCAGTGAATCATATAAATACAAGAGAGGTTGATTCATTATCTCATCATCTCATCTCACTCATTCTTCTCTCTCACTCCTTAGCTTTGGGTTATACAAGGAGTAGCTCACACGTGGGAAGGAGGAGGACGGAAAAGCTGCAGAAGGACTCTTTGACCTGCGTTGACCAAGCGTTGACTCATCAAGGGTGCGGTTTTGGTGTGGCTACCTCTCCTCGGCAAGTCATAGATTTTGGCACAAAAATGGAGGCAATCCGTCCACAGGTTTGACCAGCGTTGACTGCCCTAGTTTTGGGGAGCAGATTGACTTCAGTCAACAACAGGTTGACTTCAGACAACAACAGTTTGACAGTGTTTTTGGGGTTGTTCAAGGGCTGTTTCTTCAGGCTATTCGAGGGCTAGTTGATCGGAAATTGACCAAGCATATTGGAGGTCAATTTCAACTCATTTGACCAAGTTTGACTTTGTTGATCTAGGGTTTGCTGTTGCTGATATAAAATTATAGAATTCTGATTTTGTACTATTTCTCTCTGCTGAACTATTGAAGATAAAAGAAGATTTGATCAAAAGGGTTTCCCCGCATTGGGGTTTGTCCCTGGCTAGTCGCCACATCTTGTGTCTCTTGTCTTGGCTTGTTCTGTGTTGATTGTTTATTGTTCTATCTGCACTTTACTTAATATGTAATTGTTAATCTGTGGCTAATAAGAAGAAAATAAGTAAATTGGTCTAAGCGTAGAACATACCATAATTTAACACGGTATCAGAGGTGAGGTGAAGATAAAGCCCAAGCAAGGGCAAGAGCAATCACCGAAGAGAAGGTTGGCAAGGCTATCCTAAAAACTTCATGGGGTGATCAACACTCTTCCCCGCCGAAGACAAGCTCCATGAGAAGTCTGACTATCATGGATAGAAGATGTCTCGATCTAACTTTAGAAGATCAAGAAGTGTTGGACCATGTGAGAGCAATATTGTTGCGCCTCTATCAAATGCATCCGTTGTTGCCAAAAGCAAATGATCCAAGGGAGAAGTCAAATCAAGGAAGATTATCCGGGACTCTATCGACAAGCACCTGGTGGCCTATGTTTCCGAGCTGACAACTTCCAAGGAAATCTACGATAGACAGGTGAGTTTACTTAAAGTTAATGATGCAAATCAAGTTCTGTTCCTTAGAAATAAGCTGAAGGAAATTAAGAAGGACAAAGATGAGAGTATGCAAGCATATTTCTTAAGGATCACCGAGATCAAGAATGACCTCCTTTCTATTGGGGATCTAGTTCTTGACAGGGAAATGACTATCACAACTCTTAGAGGACTGCCACCTGAATGGTATACATTCAAGACTACTCTTCTCAACAATAATGTCATCCCAAGATTTGAGGAATTGATGGCTAGATGTATTCAAGAAGAGACAAGGATGGAAGGAGCAAGAAATGCCCGCACTTAAAGGCCATCCCTCTGCGTTTTCTTCTCATGCTAAAAGAAGAAACAATTCTGGGACTAAATCCAAAGGAAAGGCTAGACCAAAGGGTGGAAGAAAAGGTCGATGTTACAATTGCCACAAAATGGGCCACTATGCGAGGGAGTGCCCTGATAAAAGGGACTCATAACATGACAATGACCAAAATCACTCGCAAGGCAATCAAAGAAATGGCAGGTCCAATGGCAGAGGGAAAAGAAATGTCGGAAATCAAGGAAGAGGACAACCATTCAAGAAGGCAAGAAACTCCAGGTATGAATCTAATGTTGTTAACAATAAGCAAGATGAATATTGTCTACCAGCGGCCCTCTCTACTACTGCTCCCTCGGACTCACTGGGAAATTGGCTTATTGATAGTGGTGCCTCAAGGCACTTCACTGGTTACAAAGAAGCTCTCTCTAATCTGATAAAAAAGGAGACCAACTTGGAAATTGTCTTGGGGACAACGCAAAATATCCCATGAAAGGCGTGGGGAATGTCACTCTTCAATTGAATCAAAGTAATATAATTCATTTGCAAGAAGTCCTATATGTACCTGATCTCAAAAAGAACCTGGTGTCCGTTTCGGCAAGGGAGGACAAAGGCTACAAGGTAACCTTCATTGATGGCAAGGTACGTGTATGGAAAAAGAATTTAAGGAAGCTTTCACTCTTGGGTTTCGAGTCGATTCATTATATCAGGTCGAAGGAAGTCTGTTGGGTGTCATGTCTTGTGATGCATCACTTCAGTCTGAGCAATGGCATCAGAGATTTGCTCACCTTCATTATAAAGCTCTACCCAATGCAAGACAAATGGTGACAGGAATGCTTGAGTTCCAAGTAGAGCAAGAAGGTGTATGTCCTGGATGTGCCGAAGGGAAGTTCAAAAGGGGACCATTCCCCTCAAGCCAAAGCAAGACCTTTGATATATTGCAGTTGGCTCACTCACACATATCTGGTATGATGCCTGTGAACTCTTTGGGAGGATATTTATATTACCTCACTTTTACAGATGATTATTCTCGCAAGTCCTGGATATACTTTTTGAAAAAGAAGGATGAAGTGTTCACTTGGTTTCATCACTTCAAAGCCTTGATTGAGAATCAAACCGAAAAGAAGATCAAGATCTTAAGGACTGATAATGGGACTGAGTATGAATCCAATGAGTTCCATGACTTTTGCAAAGAGGTTGGCATTAAGAGGGAGACTACAACACCATATACTCTTGAGCAGAATGGTGTGGCGGAGAGGAAGAATCGTATGATTGTGAAAGTTGTCTGTGCTATGCTCCATGATCAAAGACTTCTGAAGTTTCTATGGGTAGAAGCTGCGAATACCGCCGTATATGTGCAAAACTAATGCCCTCATCAAGCATTGGGTTCCAAGACTCCCGAAGAGATGTTCACTGGTAAGAAACCTGACATATCTCATTTTAGAATTTTTGGAAGTTCGGTATATTTTCATGTGCTGAAGGAGAAGAGGAATAAATTGGGTGCATCTAGAAAGAAAGGAATCTTCGTGGGCTATAGCGAAAACACTAAGGGCTATAAAATCTACGTGGCTGGTCAAAGGGAAATCGAGATTAGCCATGATGTCACCTTTGACGAAGATATGGCTCTTAGCAAAGTTGACAATCTTCCTACTCAAAGGGGATCTAAAGAAGCTGACACCAAGGACCCAAAGGAAAAGGAAGATGAGACGTTGCTCGATGTGGCCTTCATGGCTTAGGGAGACACTTGATGACACTGAAGGGCACGTTGCACCCAAGAGAACCTTCTAATAAAGTAAGAAGCCGACTAGGTATCAGGGATACTTGACCATCATGAGCACGATCATCCAAAATGAGCCTTCGTCATTCGTAGAAGCTGTTAAGCATCAAGTATGGAAGGATGCTATCACTGAGGAATATGAGTCCATCATGAAAAACGATGTATGGGATGTGGTCCCCAAACCCCAGGACAAAGCAATTGTCACTTCGAAATTGCTTTACAAGATAAAGCACGCAGTTGATGGAAGTGTGGAAAAGTATAAGGCTTGTTTTGTCGCTCGTGGCTTCTCTCAGAAGGAAGGTATAGACTATGATGAGATATTTGCACCTGTTGCCCGATATACCACCATCGCTCGATCATAGCCCTTGCTGCTTCACAAGGATGGAACCTACATCAAACGGATGTCAAGACCGCGTTCTTACATGGTTCGATCAAAGAGGAGGTCTATGTGGAGCAACCCGAAGGATTTGAGATTCATGATCGAAAATCTCATGTGTGCAGGTTGAAGAAGGCCCTTTATGGGCTGAAGCAAGCACCCCGAGCGTGGAATGAGAGGATCGATAGCTACTTGATGAAGTTGGGATTCACTAGGAGTGAAGTCGACCCTAACCTTTACTTTAAGGTTGAAGATGGCAATCCTCTCATATTGGTGTTGTATGTTGACAACCTCTTTCTAACAAGTGCAAACCCTCTCATTCACAAATGTAAGAGGGAGTTGTCTTTTGAATTTGCGATGAAGGACCTAGGACTGATGCACTGTTTCCTAGGACTAGAAGTCAGGCAGAAGCCAGGGGAGATTTTCCTATCTCAAGGAAAATATGGTGAAGATATTGGAGAGATTCGGTATGGTGGACTACAAGCCCGTGACTACCCCGATGGAGCTTGACTTCAAGAAGTTAAGTGGTACTGTTGCCGGACCAATTTTACGAAATGCTACCGAGTATCATCAACTCATTGGAGCATTGATGTTCTTGGTGAACTCTCGTCCGGATATATGTTTTGCAGTCAACATATGGTTGAGCCTCACCACTCACATTAGATTGGTGCCAAGAATTTGTTGAGATATCTTTGTGGCACAATCACTCATGGGTTGAGATACACCGTTGGAGATGTGAGACTCCATGGATATACCGATGTTGATTGGGCAGGCAGTGTGGTGGACCGAAAGAGCACTTCTAGGTGTTGTTTCTCTTTGGGATTTGCCTAGATATCCTGGATGAGCAGGAAGCAAAAGTTGGTGGCTTTGAGCACCGCCGAGGCAGAGTACATTGCTGCTAGTATGGCCTCTTGTGAGGCGGTCTGGTTGCGAAAGCTCTTCAGTGAGCTGTTTGGATTTACATTGGATACTACCGTGATCCTCTGTGACAACCAGAGCGGGATTCGTTTATCAGAGAATCCCGTATTTCATGATCACTCCAAGCATATCGATATCACGTACAACTATATTCGGGATATGGTGCGGCGGGGAGCAATAAGGCTCCAACATATCGGTACAGATGAACAGGTCGCTGACATTTTGACGAAGCCCTTGGGAAAGGTCAAATTCTTGACTTTCCGAGAACGACTTAGTGTTGTTTAGAGACCCTCTTATGAGGGTTGAGTCTAATGTATTGAGCTCTGGGAGCTCCAAGGGGGCGCGGGGTACTTCTTGAAGCAACATGCGACCACAGGGCGACTCACCATCCCCTAGTGGTGCACTATGTACAGGGTGAAAGGTTCAACCTTCCCCTGTGACACCCCGTGGCGACTGTGGAACAGAATGATTAGTTCTCCGTGGTGACCGTGGAACAGGATGATTAGTTCTCTTGTGGGCCAGGATGATTAGTTCTCCGTGGCGACTGTGGAATAGGATGATTAGTTCTCTTATGGGCAAGGATGATTAGTTCTCCTGTGGCGACTGTTGGACAAGATGATTAGTTCTCCTGTCGAGGCATCCTACCCCTGTAGTCTGGGACTCATGGGAAGTACCTCTCATCTAATCAATGAGTAGGGAAATGGGGTTAGGGACCATTAGTAGTACTATCGATGGACACATCGTTGTATCTACCATACTCCCTATGCTATGCTAGGATGACCTCCATTGATCTGGGATCAATGATACTGATCTGGGATTAGTGAGAGTAGTATGACACACTCTGAGACTGACTTCGAGTCAGTGGAGGATGGTATGATACATCCTCGATCATTTCTTCTTTTTCATTATTCGAGCAGAGCAGAGCAGGGACAAGCAGTGCAGGGCAGTGCATTTGATGGCTGGGATAGTATCGATGGTCAAATGGATTGCAAATGGAGTTCTCCCCAGTTGAGAGGGAATGTTAAAATTGGCAACTAGGACCAAACTCCATGTGGGTCACCTCATTTATGGCAGCTGATATTTTTCCTAGATTCCTCTTGTCGAGAGATGTAGGATTGATCTAAAGATCCGATTCCGACAAGTATTTATGGAGATATGAATTTATTTGTATTTACTTGACAAATTGTTAAGGTCGGCCAGCAGTTAAATGTGTGGCACACATGCCCAATGAATCATATAAATACAAGAGAGGTTGATTCATTATCTCATCATCTCATCTCACTCATTCTTCTCTCTCTCTCCTTGGCTTTGGGTTATACAAGGAGCAACTCACACGTGGGAAGAAGGAGGACGCATTAGGGCAAGGAGGAAGCTGAAATGAGGACGCAGAAGCTACGAAGGTCTCTTTGACCCGTGTTGACCAAGCATTGACTCATCAAGTGTGCGGTTTTGGTGTGGCTGCCTCTCCTAGGAAGGCCGCAGATTTTGGCACAGAAATCGAGGCAATCCGTCCACAGGTTTGACCAGCGTTGACTGCCCTAGTTTTGGGCAGCAAGTTGACTTCAGTCAACAACAGTTTCACTGTGTTTTTGGGGCTGTTCAAGGGTTGTTTCTTCAAGCTATTCGAGGGCTAGTTGACCGGAAATTGACCAAGCATATTGGAGGTCAATTTCAACTCATTTGACCAAGTTTGACTTTGTTGATCTAGGGTTTGTTGCTGCTGATATAAAACTACAGAATTCTGATTTTGTATTATTTCTCTCTGCTGAACTATTGAAGATAAAAGAAGATTTGATCAAAGGGTTTCCCCGCATTGGGGTTTGTCCCTGGCTAGCCGCCACATCTTGTGTCTCTTGTCTTAGCTTGTTTTCTGTTGATTGTTTAATGTTCTATCTGCACTTTACCTAGTATGTGATTGCTAATCTGTGGCTAATAAGAAGAAAAGAAGTAAACTGCTCTAAGCATAGAACATACCATAATTTAAAACCCCCTTGGGCATCTTGTATTATGTAAAAGAAATTTAATCGAGTCATAAAAGACCCTCCAAGACCTTGTCAACGAGTTGCAACAAGTTGGCCTACATGAAACAGCAAGTCAGCGTCATGAAGGGCTATTCAACTACCTTGTGAAGCCTATATATAAGAAGACATTGACCTCACTTGAAAGACATCCATCAAACATACAAGAAGTTCAATCAAGGCAAGAAGAAGACCTAGAGAAGAGCAAGAAAGAAAAGGAAAAACAAGGAGAAGAAAAATGAAATTTTCGGATCTGTTTTGTGCTATTTCTCTTCACATGTGCGAGATCTATGTCATCACCTTCCTACAGTAAGATCGAGTTGTTGTCCTACCCAAAGGAGCCAAAATTTCAGTGAAAAGAAGTCCAATCAAAGAAGAAAAGAAACTAAATTCACCATAACTCTCTCACACGTGCCATCTAGGGTTTCTACAATAGTCAAAAATTGCAGTCAAAAAGTTGTTGGGGTCAATGTTCTTAGAGAAGTTTTTGGGGTCAAAATTGTTGTTGTAAGGTCAAAGTTTGTTGTTGTAAGTTGTGTAAGGAAATCTCATCTTGGAATTCATCATTTGAAGTTCTATAAGAAGAGAAGACTTCTTGGGGGCTTTTCTCTCAAGAGGAGAGGTTTTGGCCCTGGCTGACGGCCTACATTTTGTGTCTCTTTGTCTCATTGTTTTTCATTGTTTGGTAGTTGTTTGATGATAGAGAACACTAATAATAATTAAATGAAAGAGGTGTATGAATTTACATGGTAAGTTCCTCGAATAGAACACCAAAGGACACTACTCACAAATAGAACACAGATCAATACACCAATATTCTTGATGTGGTTAAAACCCTCAAAGAGGGAAACAGTGCACGGCCTGAGTCAATGCGACCACTTTAGGCAATTTATTAATAAAAGAATGAAAATTTACATAAGCTTCTCTCATGAACAGTCACCCTACAAATGACCCTCCATGCTCTTTAAATAGAGATCATGGACCAATTGGGTGTTAAGCCACGAATCAAGTGTCGGTAATACCGAGCAGAGAATGAACCGTCGGATCACTTCATGTCTAGAACATATCGTGACCGTCGGATTGTAAGTTACAAACGTACATAGTAAAGAAACACACTTTACCTAACTCTACACTAGACCAAGTTATACTTAACTATTTCCTATGTTGTCGGAATGTCCTAACATCCCCCCTTAAGAAGAACTTGGGATAGGATTGAAGGATGTACAAATATGACACAATAGGAGAAGGAAGGAAGCATTAGAGCCCATCCCCCCTTAGTGACAACTTACTGAACTCCAACCATAAATCGAAGTTTAGTAAACTTCGCCTCTATGAGAGCCTTTATAAAGATGTCTGCAACTTGATCATCTGTTGAACAATATTGCACTTCAAGAACATGATCATCTATGGAATATCCTAACATCCCCCCTTAAGAAAAACTTGGGATAGGATTGAAGGATGTACAAATATGACACAATAAGAGAAGGAAGGAGGCATTAGAGCCTATCCCCCCTTAGTGACTACTTACTAAACTCCAACCATAAATCGAAGTTTAGTAAACTTTGCCTCTGTGAGAGCCTTTGTAAAGATGTCTGCAACTTGATCATCTGTTGAACAATATTGCACTTCAAGAACATGGTCATGAACGAGCTTTCTGATGAAGTGCATGTGTAGTTCAATGTGTTTGCTGCGCTGATGTTGGATTGGATCTTTGCATAGTTGAATGGCACTTTGATTATGACACCAAAGTGTAGTCGGATGCTACTGCTGAAATCCAAACTCTGAAAGGATCGAACAAAGCCATAGGGCTTCCTTACTAGCTTCTACAGCGCCACAATACTCTGCTTCTGCTAAAGAAAGAGAAATGGCACTTTGTTTCTTGCAAGGCCATGTAATAGCTCCAAAACCAAGAGTGAGGACATATCCTGCAGTAGACTTCCGATCATTAGGGTCACCACCCCAATCGGAATCAGTTAAACCAACCAATAGAGGAGATGCTTCTGCACTGTAATGAATCCCAAACTCAATTGTACCTTGAACATAACGAAGTATTCTTTTAGTTGCTTTCCATTGACTTTGATGTGGGTTTTGCATAAACCGAGCAATAAGGCCAACAACAAAGGAAAGGTCAGGATGAGTATGGGTCAGGTACAAAAGTTTTCCTATAAGCTGACAGTATAAGGTAGCATCAGCTTCAGGGGAAGTACAAGTGACTGAAAGTTTGACTCCAGACTGAAAGGGAGAAGGGGTTGGCTTACAGTCTTCCATGTGAAAGTGGCGTACAAGATCACAGGCATACTTCGACTGGGAAAGGGAAATACCTTCCTTGGATTGCAAGACTTGAAGACCAACAAAATAATGCAAGTGTCCTAAGTCTGTCATTTCAAACTGCTTTTTAAGGTTGGACTTCACATGGTTTATAAGGTTGGGATCACCACCAATAAGGATATGGTCATCAACATAAAGAACAAGCATGATAAGAGACTTACCCACTTTCTTGGTGTAGACAGTATTGTCAGAATGACACCTAGAAAAACCAGTATCTAAAAGAAAGCTATCCATTTTGGCATACCAAGCCCGAGGGGCTTGCTTGAGACCATAAAGGGATTTCTTAAGCCGACATACAACGCTGGAGTCTATTTGTATAAAGCCATGAGGTTGTTCCATATAGATTTCTTCATGCAAGTCCCCATGCAAGAAGGCAGATTTAACATACATCTGATGGACTTCCCATTTGAAAGAGGCAGCAAGGGAAAGAACAAGGCAGATAGAGTTCATTTTGGCAACAGGGAAGAAGGTTTCAGTATAGTCAATGCCTACAACTTGTGAAAAACCCTTAGCAACAAGACAAGCTTTATGTTTATCAACTTTTCCATCTAGTCCAAACTTGGTTCTATAAGCCCATTTTCATCTAACAAGTTTTTGTCCCTTTAGAAGAGGAACAAGATCCCATGTATCATTTGCCAATAATGGACGATATTCTTCATTCATAGCTACGTCCCAATTTGGATGGCCTGAAGCTTTTGCAAAGGTGTTAGGATCATGATTCACGGAAGCTTGAGATAGTAAAGAAGAGACTCTATCGAATTGAGAACATGTACATCGTTGATCTGTAGGATTACCTGTTGCATCTCGAGTAGCACGGACCCATTTTGGAAGCTAAGGAGCTGAAGGAGGATCCTGAGAAGGTGGGGGAGGATTGTCATCATCTGAAGAAGAAATGTTTTCAGAAGTAGAAGGGATAGAGAGAGGTGGCACATCCGTCGAACTAGGCTCGTAGGCCGATATATTTTCAGCAAACTTTACATCTCTTCTAATTATAACAATTTTGGACTTAAGTGGAATAAGTCTATATCCTTTGACATCTTCAGAATATCCAACAAAAATACATTTTTCACTCTTAGGTTCTAAAGCTTTAAGTTTCTCATCTGGAATATGGGCCCATGCTTCACTTCCAAAAACATGAAAGTGACTTACATCTGGTTTAATTGAGCTCCATGCTTCTTCTGGAGGGATATTCTTTAAAACCTTAGTAGGAGTGCGATTTATTATGTAATTTACACAGTTAATTGCTTCTGCCCAAAAATTATGACTAAGTCCTTTAGATTGAAGCATACAATTAGCCATTTCCTTTAAGGTGTGATTCTTCCTTTCAGCAACACCATTTTGTTGTGGAGTATATGGAACAGTGTGTTGCATTTGAATTCCATGCTCAGTGCAAAAGTTGATGAATTTGTTGTTAACATATCCTCAGCCATTATCAAATCTTAGCTTAAGAATTTGATGTCCAGATTGTTTCTCAACAAAGGCCTTAAAGGCCAAGAACATATTAAATACTTCACTATTGAATTTTAAGAAGTATACCCAAGTGCGTCTGGAGAAATCATCAATGAAATTTAAGAAATAATTGTCGCCAGAGAATGAAACAACTGGAAGTGGACCACATAAATCACTACGCACAAGCTGCAAAGGGGCTGAGGCGTGCCAAAACTACCCTAATGGTGTTTTCTGAGTACACATCCGGAAGAAACACCATCTCTGCAAGATACCATAGGAAGACCTGTCACCATATTTTCTTTACATAGATTCTGAAGAGAGCAATAGTTTAAGTGACCAAATCGCTCATGCCAAAGTTTGCTCACTTCATCATTATGAGCAACAAATACCAAGGGATGATTTGATGATCCAAAGTTGTTAAACTTATACAACCTTGTAGAATCATCAGCAATGCCAGTAACTAAAATCTGTCTAAGATCTCTTAGGTCCTTAATTACAACATCGTGAGGTGAAAATTCAACGATTTTACCTTCACCTGAATGAGTTATCTGATATAAAGATAGATGTCCTTACAACACTAAGAGATCTATCATAACCAACATATATATTTTTGGTGTTGCAATCATTTAAAGAAGAAAACATGGCTTTGCTTTTGCCCATGTGATAAGAAATTCTAGAATCAATGAGCCACTAATGAGAATGAGAAGAAAAAGATACATTTAGTGCATAATCAGATGCTTGACAACCACATGCAAAAAGTGCTATTCCTGAAGATGAAGTTGAAGTTGAAGAGTGTTCCAAATGGATGTTATACTTCTTCATTGTTGCTTCCAAGGCTTCCATCTTCTTAAAGAATTTGGATTCTAGGTGGCCATCTCGATTACAAAAGTGGCAATGTCTATCAGTCTTCTTCCCTTTATTTTTATTTTCCTTATCATTTTGTTGAAACGATTTTTCATTTTGAGACTGAAATTGCTTAGGACCCTTGTTTGGTTTAGGACCATTCTTTATAGGATACTGCTTCTTAGGATTCTTTGAATTTGGTTGTTGTTGGGCAGCTAAGGTTTTCTTAGAAGAATTTCCAAGATTAAGAAGACCAAGATGTAAGAGTTTTTCTTGTTCTCTTATTAAAGAATCACAAAAGGCATCAAAAGAGGGGGACTTGTAGTCTTGTCCTTGAGAAATGAAGGCTTCTCTAATAGAATAGAAGGTGGAAACAAACACAGAGTAGGTTGGTCCCAACTTAGGAAGAATGGAATAAATAAGTCTACTATCTTCTTTCTTTACCTTAACACCTTCCAAGAGAAGTCTAAGGGTCTTGAACTTGGACAAAAAATCTTCAATAGAAGAAAAATTATTGGGGTCCAACGTAAGCAAACTCATTTTCGAGTTGATGGGCTTCAATTTCATTTTTAATTCCAAAAGCTTTAGTGAGTTGTTTCATTGCTTCATTTGGGGTATCAAGTTCTGCGATATGGAATCGAAGGTCTGGAGAAATAGACATCCCTATCAACCCACGTGTTTGATCTTGCCTATTTTCCCATTTGGCTATCTTATCTTCATTTTTAGGTTTAGTTTCTTGGCCTGAGGCTATTTTGTAAAGACCTTTACTTCTAAGTAAATCCACAATGTAAGACCACCATGGGAAGTAGTTAGCACTGTCAAGAATAATTTGGCATGAACTTTCCATTTTAACAGAAACTGAAGCTGTAGATGCTGAAACTAAGTGTTCCAATTTAAAGATCTCGAAAAATTACGCTGATTAAAAAAAACGGCTCTGAAAACAGCTTCTGGATGCTTTTTGAAGAAAAGTTGTTGAAGATGCCAACAAAGTGCGTGAATGTGCGGAAGTGAATAATAATGTTATGGTTTTTAAAAAAATCCTCCTCCTTTCCAAGCTTAATCTAATTAGCTCACTTTAAAAAAATTATGTGATCCACTTTTATAAATAAGTTAAAGTCACTTTTACAATGGTACTTTATGAGCTACCCACTAAATTGTAACTTAAATAAAAGATAAAGAGACTTTAGAATTTTAAGTGACTCACTTTTTATAATGGGTGATAACACTTTTACATAAAATATCTTTAAAACACAAGTTACATGTGCTTTTTGAAAAAGTAACTCAACAAAAAGAAAGACTTGAACCCAAGACCTCTATTCTCATAAAGTAACTTTGGACCAAGTGAACTAGTTTAAAAGGTTTTTGATTTTTGGAAAAGAGGAAGGGGTTTTTTTATTTTTTAGTCACTGAAGCTTTGGGGTCCGTGCTTACTTGAAAATGCTCTTTTTGCTTACAAAACAAAAAACCACACAACCCAACACGGACATGCAAAAAAAAACTAAACATTATGGCTTGAAGTTAGCTTTCGCCGGAAACTAAATATTTTCCTCAATGTTTCTGATTTTCCGAGATCACACTAACGCGCAGCGGAAAAGAGCATACCATGAGAAAAATCATTCATTTTTTATTTTGATTTGCCCAGATCGCACAGAGTTGTGGGGCAAAGAGAATACGCAGAAATAAAAGATATAGATCCGGTAATAAAAAAACAGAGAACTAAATAAACCGAAATAAACAGAGAGATGAATAACTAAAACTGCAAATAAAGATTGTATACCTCCAGATCTTAAAAATGATGTAGCTACGGCTACTAGAAACCTTTTCGTGTGAAATGAAAAGGGTTACTCACTGGAACAGATGCTCCTAACACAATAGAGCAGTCCTCTCGGCCAGAAAGCAGTAAAAAACAATAGATCTAGGAAACGACAGTCAGATGCAGTTGTATCGGCTTCCAATTTGGATTACCAACGGATGCAGCCCTCAAATAGCTCTGATACCATGTAGGAATTTACAGGGTAAGTTCCTCAGACATAACACCAAAGGACACCGCTCACAAACAAATCACAGATCAATACACCAGTGTTCTTGACAAGGTTAAAACCCTCAAAGAGGGAAACAGTCCACGGCCTGAGCCAACATGGCCACTTTAGGAAATTTATTAATAAAAGAATGAAAAATTACATAAGCTTCTCTCATGAACGATCACCCTACAAATGACCCTCCATGCTCTTTAAATAGAGATCATGGACCAATCGGGTTTTAAGCCAAGGATCAAGTGTTGATAATACCGAAGAGAGAGTGAACTGTCGGATCACTTCATGTCTAGAACATATCGTGACCGTCAAATTGTAAGTTACAAAAGTACATAGTAAAGAAACACACTTTACCTAACTCTACACTAGACCAAGTTATACTTAACTATTTCCTATGTGTCGGAATATCCTAACAAGAAGAAGCAAATCAAGTTAAATAAAAATACATCACAAGCAATTATCAAAGTAAATGAAATCACCTAATCTAGTTGCCCCTAGATTTCTCAACATGATGCCCCTCACTCATTCCGATCAGTGCACTAAATGATCTAGCTTACTCATCCAACGAAGGTGGGGTCGTCTATCATGAGGTACTTTAACCAATTTTGCATTCAAGTGCCTTTATTTTATCTTCAAGGCATTCTCACATGGATCACAGGTTGAAATTGGATTACAAACAACTCTTTGTTGTGTACTAGTTCCCTTATTTCACCTTGGTGGCCATCATGTGTCCCTAGTCCAGTGTGACCTTCATTAGGGTCTCTCTTTTACTATATAGGAGAGGCACATATAAGAGGCTTTAATGATGGTAATGCTCCATCTTATTCATAATTACAATTGTCATTATTTCCTAATGTTTGTTATCTCATCTTTTGATTGGTTTTTATCAGTTGCCCTTACTAGTTCCCTATTGCCCTTGTCCTATGAGAAGAAGAGGATGAACATACCCGAGGCTGATGAAGATGTACGAAAAGAAAATGCATAAGCTACATATCAAAATGCAAAAGAATGCTAAGGAATGTCAAGCAAGCAAAAGCTAATTATAGCTTGACCTCTACCCCCTTTTATATAGCACTGGTCCTCGAGAGTATCCATGCATATCACATATATCGAAGTAAAAGGAAACCTCATTGAACATCCATAGCCCGATGAAGCGATAAGATGACAACTATTAAAGGGGGATTATATCATCATTATTACTTGATAAATCAATAAAGCTTGCTAAACAAGACATATCAAAGCAAGATAGAAAAAGGGCAAGTATGAGGGCTTGGAAAAAGAAAGGTCAGGGAAGGTAACTCAAGCAACTAAGCACTACCACTCCAAAGGTGCTCATGGAAGTGGTTCGAATAACCTTGTATAAGACTACGACATCTTTCGGGAAGTAAACTTCAAGCCTAGGAATTGTTGCTCCCCTTAGAGTTGGAAGCGCCTAATAAGGTCACGTAGTAACTCTCTCATACCTAAGTGAGGTAAATTGTTCACAATCATAAGCTAGTAGGACATTTGATGATACTTGTATGAAGTAACTTGGTGGTTTTAACATTGAATATAGTCAACCTTGATGCTCTTATGGTTCTTGATAGCAAATGTGCAACAAGCAAAGGAGCAACACAAGGAGTAGCAAGGGATGAAGGAGCAATAGCAAGCAAAGGAGCAGCAAAAGGAGTAGCAAGGGATGCAGCAGCAGGCAACAAGCAACAACAAGCATGCATGGTTGTGATCAATGCTAAATAAGTAGAAGTAGACATGTGTTGTTATAGCTACAAATCAGCAAACAAAGGAGCAAAAAACACAAAGAACAACAGCACAAGGAGCAGCAGGCAGTAAGAGAAGGCAAAGGAGCAGAAGAAGGAGGAAGAGTTGTGATACATTAAAATGTTTTGATAATGTTGCAGAGGTTACTATATTAAAGAATTTGTTGTGATGTAAAATTGTTCATTAAGCTTAATTGTGGTGATGCAAAGGCAAGACTCCAAGGCAAAGGCAAATATTGTTATGCATTAATGAGAAAGATTCGTATTTGATGTTGGCATAAGGTTGATTCATTTAATGATTACATGTGGCTGAAAGTAATATTGGATGAATTATTTATTATGTTCTAATATTCAAGATTTGATGGTTTTGGAAACGAATGAGTGGAAGGAAAAGAGTCAAGCCTATTCACTTCATATTCCTATGTGGGATACAAACAGCCATAAATATATCTCTATAAAAGATGTGATTTTGGAAGGCACGAGTGGTTAGAGAATGGATGAATGTGTGGGAGTTGATTGAGCTATTATGCATTAGTTGCCTAGCACTTATGAAGCGGATGTGAAGTAGAGTTGAAGGGAAGAAGATGTAGAAATGAAGATGGAGATATGCAAAGTTTATGACCAGGTAAACCAGTACATTGTTATTTCTTGTTCGCAAAAGGGGATGGTAGTCTCCTTTCAAGTTGAAGCTTAATCAATATCTAGTTGGAGTTGGTTGACGTAGGTGCCTCCTATGGGTTATAGCCTACAGAAAGCACATGGGAGTTGGAGCTTCCTTGCATGCTGCAGCTTGCAAAAAATGGAGGTAGCATCCTCCTATAGGTTGGGGCCTACAGAAAATCAGATGTAATAAGGAGTAGGAGCTTGCCTTTGCATCACAACAATAATAAAACCATGGTTTTTTCCCTTTATGGGTTTCCACATATATCTGGTGTCAATGTGTTTGTTATTATGTGTTCATGTCTCTGGTTTGGTTTGCTTATTACGTGTTGATCACATATTCATATGCTTGTTATTGTTTGTTAAGTTGCTCATGTTATGTATCAGTTAATAAGATAAATAAAAAAAATTTAATGTCATTGAATATACTAAATTGATTCACTGCCCTCCCCCCCGCTCTCAGTTTAGTCAAGTTTTCAACAATTGGTATCAGAGTCAGTTCCTTCTGTATAAACCTAACAGCTTGAAGGTAGATTTGGTTGAGTCATGGACTATCAAAGTGTACGTGTTGAGTGCAGCAAACTTTCATGAGCGGAGAGATAAGGTGAAAACCGAATTGATAGCTTATTGATCTGGTGTATGGAAACTTGTATGTGAATATTATTGTAAAAACTCTCCCTCTGTGCAAGAAAAACAATGGAATGCTAAGGCAAAATGTGTTATATATAACAATCTTGATAATAAGGATCTTGATATAATAATAGATTTAACTTCTACAAAAGAAATATAGGATAGATTGCAGCTCATGTATGAAAAGGCTAGCAGCAACAATGTAGAGAAAGGAAAGAGAAAGAGGAAGGAAGAAAAAACTTGTCAAAGGGAAAGTGTCCAGTTTAATGAAACTTCTACCTGTGTGAATGTACTTGACATTCTTGAAGAAAAGGAAAATGAAAATCAAGCTAGGCTTGACTTATCATTGGCTAGTATAGAAAGATTGAAGAATGAAAACAAAGATCTGAAGTAACTCATGCAAATATGTGATGAGAGAGAGCATGAGTACAAGGAGGAAATTGTCATCCTAAAGACACAACTTAAAGAAGCAAGGAGACTAGAAGAGGTGATGTGTAGTAAACTCAAGGAGAGAGACCTACAATGTAAAAGATTAGAACCTAAGGTTGATTTAGCTAGAAGAGAGATAGATGAAAAGAACAAGCTCTGTAAGCAGCTAGGAGAGGAGATAACATTCATGAAGGACTCAGAAGAAAAGAGCAGTAGCTCAAAGGCATCCATAGAGGATAATGAAGCAGCCCTGGAAAAACCACTAGAGGAAGGTACAAGCAGAGTAAATAACAAAGAGGCAAACAGTACCAAGCAACAACAACAAGAGCCAAAGAGCAAAGAGTGTGTCACAGAAAATGATTTTTGCAAAAAGGTCATTTCCTTCTAGAGATGAGTTGAACAAATTCAAAAGATCTCAAAGGAGATTCTTTTCGCCTAGAAAAGATACGAAGTGTTTTTCTTGCCATGAACCTGGACACATTGCAGCAGAATGTAAGACAAAAAAAATCAATTTTAATCACGAAAAGATGCAACAAATGAGATTGTTATGCAAAGAAGTAGGAAAATACATTTGCAAAGAAAAATAAAATCTACATAATGAATGAGGTTCAACAGTACTCTCAACATGCAGAAATTGAGGACATAGTCAAGGTGTCTACACTCAATGGTTATTTTGTTGTGAAGAAAAAAAAATATTACATAATGTGTGGATCGTGCAAGTCATTATATGTGAAATGGGCAAACAAAAAGGACCTTCAATTCACTGTAAACTTAGTTCATAAATATCTCCTCATCGAATAAGAGAAGTTTGTTGGACCAAACTCTCATCGAGTGTGCCCCCCTCTACTATAGTTTGGACTATCACTATATGACAAAGAATAGGAGTTGTGTAGACGGTCAATCATTGTGATGGATTAATAGTGGTGCAACCCATAACTACAAAAAGTATTCGAGAGGATTCAATGATAACATATTGAGTAGCAATCTGAGATCCATATGCATAAGGCACCAAAGGGAGATCATGAAGTAAACAAATATATATACATATCCAGAGGCCACCACCTTTGTGTACCAATGTTGAAAGCTCTCTACATCAATCACTAATGGAATTGTGGCCAAAGAGGAAAGCTTAAAGCGAAGGCAGGAGCTCTATGGTTTTAACAAATTCATGGTGAAGCACCTAAGCAGGGATTCTTGTAGACGCAGGGCGAACAACAACATTTTCGTCGGGGAGCATTGACTTGATGAACGAAGGAGTTTTTAGGATCTGACAACCAGTCATAATAGGATAAACATCTTCCAGAAAATAGTATGCATGACCAGCAACCATTCCCAATAGATCAACCCAGGGGCTGCTCCCAACAAGTACAGAGAATCCAAGAAGCACCCATGGTAAGTATGGTGCAGTAAATGTGAAAATAGCAAGGAAACTCATATGGACAAAAGGATTGCGTTTACACATGTAAACCATCATAAACGTTAGAGAGTTGCTAAGAAATAAGATTTTGGAAAAACTCTGAGAGATATGGGACCATGCCACCCATTAAAACGACTGCAATTAGCACAGTTCCTCCAAATTACAACATATAGAAGAATTATGCAGTCCTTCCCCTGGAGTTCTCTTCAAGGAGTTTGCAATATCGAGCCAAGAAAAACATGTGGAACAGAAAGTCCAATTCCATTTTCACGAAGAAGAAATTTGTTATCAAACGCTAGAACTCATATTGCTTGACCACCAAAGTGGAATTCAAATAGAAGTCGTAAGTCGATATCATCTCGAGGGAGCATCCAACAGTGGTGAGGATAAAAACTGTGAGATAGGAACAAGCAGTTACAGGCATTTGCTTGTACCAGTCTTCTTGAGCCATTGAAAAGTTTCATTCAAACCCTAAAAGATTTTTGAAGTTTATATAGGAAATGAGTTCCTAATACCCTCCTCAAACGCAAAATTCGCACTGCCTAGCTTAGGATTTCCAAAAATCATCAAGTTCTCGTCCTAGAGAGCTCCACCATCGATCCCAGCGGTTACTAGGGATTACGGTTGCTGAGAGAACTGAGAACAAATTGATTCTTTGGACAAAAACTCCATCCCAGCCTAATTCTCGCTGGCAAAGAGATTTGTGCGTGATCTTCCACCACTGACCAATACATGGCATGCATGACATTCTGAAGATATGGAGAAGATATGGAGGTTGTGTTATTATTCTGGAGCATCCAAATTTGTATTATTCTGGAGCATTCAAAGCGTTATTATCATTGTCACATGGAGCATTATTATTCTAAAGCAGGCAACGTTATATTTCTAAGCTACGTTACAGTATGATACCTCTGAGCAGCATCAAGTAGAGTGATACCTCTCAGCAACGTCAGGCAGACCGATACCTCTGAGCTGCATTGATTACACACCCAGCATCGCTGAAAAATGTTGCAAAGAACACTAAAGCATATTGCAGCGTCAGATCAAAGGTTCCAGCCTCCATAACACTGAGAACGCTGCCACTGCATTGCAATCCATGCTACACGATTCATCAATTTTGAAATGTTCTCTCCAAAATGCTGCAAACGGTCTCTACAGAACGCTGCAAATGAAGACTTTGGCGACGACATCATGAAGATTATTCCAATTTGCTAAGACCAAATTTTATCTCAAAGTTCTTTACCCCTTGCCATAATTTATTTCTTAAAACAGCGAGGGAAATCACATTTGTTATTCTTAAAGTCTCAACGATCGAAGACATGGAAAACATTAATATCTCCAGAGCTTGGCTTATGAAAGGGATTGTTTCTACTTCCATTGCCAGAGGAAACCGTAGACGCGATAGACACACAAGTTATGAATGAATTGTGCCAGCACGTTATGAATGCATTATGCACCGAGCATGTTAATACCAACATAACGGGTTATTGGAGGGGTTGGCACGTTAATCATTGCAAGTTAATACTGGAAAATTCAGCGTATTCAGAACGGTTACATAGTCAGTGCCACCTATAGAGCCAGTGCGTTATCACCCAGGGGAATCCATTGTAATTGCAGGCCAAGGGAATTCGTTACTGAGGTATCTGTTATAATTGGTGGCATTATATATCATAGGTAAATAGAGATAGGAACCTGAATCTTGGTTGTCAGTTTTAGCAACTCTGAGTGAATTTTTCAATCCTTTTTTTTGCAAAAAATTGTTGTAGCAGAAGAACCAGCCATGTCTGGCGTTGAAAACTAGGGTGCTGGTGCAGTGAGCGTGGAGGAAGAGAAGAAGCTCATGGACCAGGGTGCACGCATTAATCTCAAGATCAAGGGCCAGGATGGAAATGAAGTATTCTGCAAAACCAAACGTAGTACTCAACTGAGGAAGTTGATGAATGTTTACTATGATAGGCTATCCGTTGACGTTAACTCCATAGTTTTTTTGTTTGATGGGAGGCGTTTACGAGGGGAGCAAACTCCTGAAATTTCAAATGGAAGATGGGGATGAAATTAACATCATGCTTCATCAAATAGAAGGCGTTAAAGTGGGTTGTCAACTGGGTGACAACCTCTTATCACGATGGTTTGAATTTGGAAATATGTCAGAACTTATTTTGAACTTAGTTTCGGCATGTAATATTAATTTTCATAGGCTTAAATAATGTGCTCAAAGATAATATGTGTCTGTGTGTGTGTGTCTTTGTATGCAGAACCTTGCAACTTGATGGTCCTCTGGCAGTAATACGAATCTTTGGCAACTATAATGAGAATTATCTCTGTGATTCGGATCTCCTTGACTCTATAGTAACAACAATACAAACTATAACGATAATGCAAGTAACCGATCTAAGGCTAATAATAATCTGACAGAGATCTGAAATACTTTTGCTTCTGGATACATTCAACAAAAAAATGAATTCTCATGTACAATGCGAGCTACTCTGATCCAAAACACCGCTGCACAATCATTCGAAGCTTATCCTTGATGGCTCAGTGATGAAAATTATCTCCCAATGTATGATGTGAAGTTGTATCCATGGTAATTGACTCGACAAGATTACAACGCATTCTATGGTTCTTTTCTGTTATTCATCTGTGTGGCTCAAATTCATTCATTGTGTCCTGCTGAGGGTAACGTAGGAGACAACATTATAGTGTATTATATGGTGATCAATCTTTGTATAAAGGCTCGTTATATATTTTGTGGCTTGCTATAATCAACAGAGGGTTGTTGTAACTTGTATACATATATATATATATATATTCAGTAGCTTGCATAGCCAACAATGTGCTCTTTGCAACAATTCTCTTATGTACAATATCTCTCTGCATCAAGATATCAAGAGCATGAGAAGCAGACTGTGGCTCATTTTTGGCATTAATATCTTCAACAATGTTGGATGGGAAAATAACAAATTGCATTGAAGTTGAAAAATGGATTAAGTAACATTCACTTGCATGTGGAGGACAACCACTCGCATGTTTCACAGCAGTTTCCATTTTGCAAATCCAACTGATATATGTTGCATGCATGCAATATATTAAGGTTGCTATCCAAGGGTTTAGTTCATCCACAATAAATAAGAATGGATGATGAAATTGTTGGTCATTGTCACTATGTGTTTTTGACTCTTTGTAAAGCTTGCATTTTGTGAAGATCATTTACTTCCTCATGTTCATCATGCATATTATAAAACCAAACTAGATTGAAATACTTTGTTGGCGTCTCTATGGCTCCTACAGTGTCCTATTATGGTTGGAAAAATATACCAGTTGTGGTATTGTCAGAAGTTTGATGCATTTTTTATCTTGAGTTTTACACAAAATTTCATGGTTTTGAAGGATATTAGTCTGGGTATCAATAATCATTCATATAAAGGGGATATTGTGATTGCATGCTGGGATGTAGCAGTGAAAATACAAGAAGGCTTGCTAAACCAAGAAGACATCATATTTATAAGAATGGGTATTTTCTTTTGGTTGTTATTAATCTAGTGATGACAGGTTAATTTAGCGAAATTCGAAGGCGTATATTCACATCCCTTGAGAGCTGGCATTGATGATCAACGATGCAAAATTGTTATGCTACAGCGAAGAGCACAAAGACCTAAATATTCACTTTGCAATTTTTGTGAGCTCAATGCAAGAATCAAACATGATCATAACAGATGGCATACTAGCTATGCAATACCAACATTCTTTAATATCAAGAATTATGTCCTTTGCATTATGGAGAGCAGTCATGATACCAGACTTTAACCTTATGGGCGTTGAATGTGCATTGGGTTTTAGAGCATTGAAAGTGTCTTTGGCAGCGTTAAATCATTCTGGATCGACATTATTATATGAAGCAACATATAATTGCCATGGCTGCAATTAATTGGAAGCAACATTTATTGTCATTTCATACATTGCCTTGGAGCAACATTCATATGATCTACACTGCAGTGTTGAAGTATTGAAGAAGCTTCTATTATATATGTGCTCAAAACTGAATCTGAGGGAATATTAACAAATATACAGTCATAAACTGGAACCATACCATGTTTTCCTTACAAAGTGTTCTCTCAACAGTATTCTTGCTTTTAGAGTGTTCTCACAACAATATTTGCAGCACTCTTACAATGTTTCCATGTCATATAGAGCAGGGTTAACTTTAGAGCAACATTCATCCAATATGAAGGAGCCCTAATAAGCCATCTAGAGTAGCATTTATTCAACCATGCAGAACAATAAATCGTAGGTTATAAAACATGATGACCACTACACTACACTGAGGATTTTTTTTTCTTCTGGGCTACAAGACATTTGTAACCCCCTTGCCATTGATGTCAAAGGGGGAGGTAATCAGAGGAAAAAAGACACTTCTGAGAGGGAACGGGAGAGGAAAAATGTGTTGCCATCAATGCCAAAGGGGGAGATTGTTGGCAATATTGTCATTGATGGAAAGTGTTTAGCAAGCAAAGGAGCAACACAAGGAGTAGCAAGAGATGCACAAGCAGCAGCAAGCAAAGGAGCAGCACAAGGAGTAGCAAGGGATGCAGGAGTAGCAACAAGCAAAGCAGTAGCACAAGGAGTAGCGAGGGATGAAGGAGCAGTAGCAGGCAAGGAGCAACAACAAGCATGCATGGTTGCGATCAATGCTAAATAAGAAGTGGTAGACATATGTTGTTATAGTTGCAAATCAACGAACAAAGGAGCAGCAACCACAAAGAACAACAACACAAGGAGCAGCAACCACAAAGAACAATAGCACAAGGAGCAGAAGAAGGAGGAAGAGTTGTGATACATTAAAATGTTTTGATAATGTTGCAGAGGTTACTATATTAAAGAATTTGTTGTGATGTAAAATTGTTCATTAAGATTAATTGTTGTGATGCAAAGGCAAGACTCCATGGCGAAGGCAAAGATTGTTGTGATGCATTAATGAGAAAGATTGGTATTTGATGTTGGCATGAGGTTGATTCATTTAATGATTACATGTGGCTAAGAGTAATATTGGATGAATTAATTATTTCTGTTCTAATATTCAAGGTCTGATGGTTTCGGAAACGAATGAGTGGAAGGCAAAGAGTCAAGCCTATTCATTTCATATTCCTATGTGGGATACAAGCAACCATAAATCTATCTCTATAAACGATGTGATTTTGGAAGGCACGAGTGGTTAGAGAATGGATGAATGTATGGGAGCTGATTGAACTATTATGCATTAATGGTCTGGCACTTATGAAACTGATGTGAAGCGGAGTTGAAGGGAAGAAGATGCAGAAATGAAGATGGAGATATGCAAAGTTTATGACCAGGTAAACCAGTACATTGTTATTTCGTGTTTGCATAATGGAATGGTAGTCTCCTTTCAAGTTGAAGCTTAATAAATATCCAGTTGGAGTTAGTTGAGGTAGGAGCCTCCTGTAGGTTGTAACCTACAGAAAGCACATGGGAGTTGGAGCTTCCTTGCATGTTGCAGCTTGCAGAAAATGGAGGTAGTAGCCTCCTATAGGTTGGGGCCTACAGAAAATCAGAGGTAATAAGGAGTAGGAGCTTGCCTTTGCATAACAATAATAATAAAATCGTGGTTTTCTCCCATTATGGGTTTCCACATATATCTGGTGTCAATGTGTGTTGTTATTATGTGTTCATGTATTTGGTTTGGCTTGCTTTATTACTTGTTGATCACATATTCATATGTTGATTATTATTTGTTAAGTTGCTCATGTTATGTATCAGTTAATGAGATAAATGAAAAGAAATTTAATGTCCTTGAATATACTAAATTGATTCACCACCCCCCCTCAGTTTAGTCAAGTTTTCAACACTATGAGAAGAAGAGGATGAACATACCCGAGGCTGATGAAGCTGTACGAAATTAAAATGCATAAACCAGATATCAAAATGCAAAAGAATGCTAAGGAGTGTAAAGCAGGCAAAAGATAATTATAGCTTGAGCTCTACCCCCTCTTATATAGCCACTTGTCCTCGAGAGTATACATGCATATCACATATATAAAAGTAAAAGGAAACCTCATTGAACATCCATAGCCCGATGAAGCGATAAGATGACCACTATTAAAGGGGGATTATATCATCATTATTACTTGATAAATCAATAAAGCTTGCTAAACAAGACATATCAAAACAAGATAGAAAAAGGGATAGTACGGGGGCTTGGAAAAAGAAAGGTCATGGAAGGTAACTCAAGCAACTAAGCACTACCACTACAAAGGCGCTCATGGAAAATGGTTCGAATAACCTTGTATAAGACTATGACACCTTTCCAGAAGTAAACTTCAAGCCTAGGATTTATTCCTACCCTTAGAGTTGGAAGCACCTAATAAGGTCATGCAATAATTCTCTCATACCTAAGTGAGGTAAATTGTTCACAATCATAAGCTAGTAGGACATTTGATGATACTTGTATGAATTAATTTGGTGGTTTTAACATTGAATATAGTCAACCCTGATGTTCTTATGGTTCTTGAACCCATGATATTAGTCTCACTTGATTCCTTTAATATGTATTAGATAATTCTTCCAACTCCAACTAGGATCCCTTAAGGGAAAAGTAATGCTTATCCCTTACATGGAGCCTTTTTCAGGAGGCATTAACTTTGGTGAGGACATTCCACTAATGGTGTGACCCTCCTCTAGCCCCACGACCATGGATGGCGAGCTATGACGCCACCTTGTTTACTTAAGAGATTGTGAACCCCTAAGATGAATGGATGCCCCAAAGCAAGCATTGCACCTTCTTTATGGACGTTGCACTTCTCTTAATGGTCCCTGAAAGTGTTAATCACTTGTGACCACCTTGGAGGGGTAAATACACCCTCTACCTTGATGACATCATGCCCAAACCTTGATGATGACATCCTAGTTCCTCATTTGATGATGATGTGGACTTTGGAGGGATATGCCACTTCATTTAGATGGAGATATATGACTTAGGGGATAAGATACATTCCTTAAGTCATTCCTTGCACCTTTTCATGGAGAGACATGCCTTTTGGATAATGATGTCACCCTTTAAAGACACTAGACCATGGATGGTGAGTTATGACGCCACCTTGTTTACTCGAGAGATGGTGAATCCCTAAGATGAATGGATGCCCCCAAGAAAGCATTGCACCTTCTTTATGGACATTGCACCTTCTCGATGGACATTGCACTTCTCTTAATGGTCCCTTAAAGTGTTAATCACTTGGGACCACCATGGAGGGGTAAATAGACCCTCTACCTTGATGATATCATCCTTGAACCTTGATGATGGCATCCCAGTTACTCATTTGATGATGATGTGGACTTTGGAGGGCTATTTTAGTGATATGTCACTTCATTTGGACAGAGGTACATGTTGATTTTTGTAGCATCGGATGTGCTCTAGCCTCGATATTTCGCAGAGAGGCTAAGACACATGCACTCTCCAATACCCAAATATCATTTGGGGAAATTCCACCAAGAGATGGTTTAATTAAAATAAATAACTTTTTAAAATGGTTCCTAAGTCTAAACTTAGGAAATCAGGTTGATTAAAGGATGTTAATTAAATCTGGTGTGAATCTTCTAGAAAAAGACGAGGATCAACTCCCAATTAACCTTAGCCTTTGGTTATGTTTTAATCTTGGTCGTTGGTGCTCCAACGAGAGATTATAAGAAGGAGCTTGATGGGCACTTGGAGAACATATTGATATAGTGAGATCAAGAGATGGAATTTCTCAAGAGTAGTAGCGCTGAGTTGCCGAAGAGAGATCAAGTGATCTTCTTGCAGTGAGGGGCAGGGATAGTAGATCGCGGGAGAGTTTTTCCAGATTCGAAGAGTGAAAGGCAGAGAAGGCCTAGAGAGGTACAGAGAGGCAACGTAGTGCCATGCAGAGGCAACACAAAGCTTTAGAGGGAATCCGAAATTTTGTTGGGAGAGTCGAAATCTAGTGCCAGAAGTCGGGGTGTGAGACATGAGGGCCATAGGGTTGACGTTCTAGTCAGCAGAAGATCAAAGGAGGAGTTGATGCAAAGCCTAGAGGTTGTGACACAAATCTGCATAGGCTAACGCAAATGTTGTGCAGAAGCAGCCTGGGGCTAGCCATCCAGAGCTTGGATCAAATTCAGATCGCCAGTGACAGTGTGAGATTTTTCTCACTACCACTTTGCCAGTTTATTCTTTGTATCAGATTGCCAGTTTGAGCATCTCGAGATTTGTACTCAGAAACTACTGCATAATAATAAAACCCTCAGCTACTGCACCGGTTTTCCCAAGTTGGGTTTTTCCGAGGATGTTTGTCGAAAAACAACGTGTAATTGTGTGTGTTTATTTCTCTCCTGTGCAGTGTTTAGTTTCCGCAGTATTTATTTTGTGTAGGCTACAACATATGTATTTCGATATCTCCCTAGAAAACTGCAAATAATTTGTTTAAAGTAATTTAACAAATAGGAGAACTATCATCAGTTTGTTGCAATAGGAATCGGGCCAATGATTTTTCACATGGTATCTAAGCACAGATCGTAAGCTAAAGAGCTCATTTAAAGGCAGAAGAGGGAGTTCGAAAACATTGCGTAGGCAGCATTTCAAAACCTCAGAGTGGTTGTGTAGTCCATTGACCAGAAGGGCCAATTTTCGTGGAAAATTACTTCTCTAAGTGAGTCGACAGAGAGTAAATTTTTTGGATTGAAGATTCGCAGAGGCAGAGGGAGCAGCGCAACAGTTTCCATGCAGAGCAGATCTTTAGTTGCGACAGCGTCATTTTGCAGCAGTTGCTGCCAGAATAGCGTCAAAAGGAGAGGAAAGCACATATTGAGGGAATTCTATCGTCAGGGGACTTCTAGCCAAGAAGTTTGAATTTTCACCATAGAGCAACAGTGGCTCTGTGCAGGATTTCTCACTCCAAAAGGGAGTGCGAATAACCAAGCAGTAGTTGAGCAGAGGAGAAGAGGAGGAATTCGACATATTTATCAAAGAGACGGCATCAGCTGATTGAGAGATCAAGATCAATTGAACAGAGCCTCCAACTATCTGATCTGGAAGGCTAGAATTTCTTGCCTTCTAGATGAGCATGATCTCAAAACTTATGTCGATAGAGTGGTAGTTGTACCTGCCAATGCAGATCCACTAAAGAAGAACAAGAAAGAGATGGCGAGACCTAAGAGGTTTATTCTTGATGGGGCTCGAGATCATGTGGTATCTCACATAGTTGGCAAACATATTGCCCAGCAGATGTGGGAAGCACTAGCTACGTTGTAAGAAGGATCTTCTGAGCAGTGGAAGATGTATCTTGAGGAGAAGCTGAGAGGAACGAGTATGCAGAAAGGGGAGTGTGTAGGGTAAGTAGAAGGTATTTCTATGATAGGACGATGCCTAGGTCTAAGGCCGAAGCTATTTAAGTAAGCAGTTGTGGGACGAAACCTAGTTAAAGCTAAAGAAAGGTTTGCATCGTGGCAATTATGGGTTAGGAGGAGGTGGTTGCAGGTTGCCTTAGCACTTGGAGCAAGGCCGCGAGGCCTAATATGGAGCCCTAAGTGGAACAGTACGATTGTAGGGCATCTGAGAGACTAACATAGGGTCTGCTCAGACTAGACAAGGACTATTGAAGACTATCGATGTTTTCTAGGGCTGGAAGTGACCTTAAGAGGCTTGTTAAGCCAACAGAAAGAAGGTCGATTTGTTGCACAAGAGGTTGAGGGTCTGATCTAAGAGAGCAAGGGTTGTAGCAGAATAGCAGAGTTCTGATCAGAAAAGCTAAGACAAAACAAACTTGGTCGCAGGCCTAAACAGTGGATCTGGACAAATTAGATGAGGTCAAGGGTTGTCAGATTGGAAGCTAAGAATGACTGAAGATCTTAGGGCTAAAGTAGTAGCCTAATAGCTAAGTCTGCCAAGAGGGCAACAAGAGGACAGTGACTTATGGATATAGTCACTCTGTGAATACCTAGAAGCAAAGAAATTGTTGGGTGTTATTTATGAAGGTTGTTCACAAATGGAGTTGTGAACAGTGAGCTTTCAAGGACTAATATGCAGTGGCTTGATGGACAAAGTCACTGTGAGTAGTTGATGTTTTGAAGGCTAAGTATGCAATGTATTTGATGGGTCAAATACCTTGTGAGTAGCTTGGTGGGCAAAGGGGCATTTCTTTGTGGTCCAAGGACGCAAAGGACCTACCAAGTGTCAAGACAAAAGTGTACTGAAAGGGCTAATCTAGAAGGACTAGAACAGCAAGTTAAGATTTTCTTCTTGTCTATTGTTCTAGGCAAATTGCAAATTTGAAGTAGCAGATTGCAAGCCCTAATTTGTATACTATGTATACTAGATGAACCAATGATCGATGGCTATGATCCCTGATACAAGAGCCCCATGATTCTTTTATTGATGGTTTAATAAAATAATTGAGCTTTGCGCACAAATCTCCGTCTACTTAATTGATTTCACTAATGAAGATTTCATTTGCACAAAGTGCTAGTAAGTTGAGGGTTCCTAGTGTGCTTGTGTGCGTGATTAGCCTCAGACTAGATCTAGGGCCTAAGGAAAATTCAAAATGGTATCAAAGCTACTTTGAAGAGCACGTGGCTCAAAGTGTGTGCAAGAAACAGAGTGACCAAGTGAAGGTTGTCAAGGCTCAAAGGGATTCTGCAAAGGGTTGTCAACCACCCCTATGGAAGTTTGAATCTTCAGGTTCTAATGAGATAGAAGAGATTTTAGCCCATGCAAGGATAATCACGGACCATGTGAGAACATTCATGTTGGTGCAAGGAAAGACATAGATCCTATGAGGGCACGCATGGATCAAGCTAGAAAAGTCATGTCGCATACAAGGACAACCATGCACCATGCAAGACAAAGTTAGGCCTAGTACAAAGAAGTCATAGCATATACGAGGACAAATATCGCTACGCAAGGACAGTCGAGACTCATGCGAGGACAGTCATGGGTATGCAAGGAAAGCCATGAAGCTGGATGCGTAAAGGAAATACCTTCCTCACTAAGAGCGAGTGTTGGAATTTTGGGTAGCTGAGTACGTATTTCTGAGAAGGATACCGACCAAAAGTTGTTGGTTGGTCAATATACCCAAAAGTGGGGTTTTGGACTCAAGGTGTGGGTTTAGGACATGTTACCCACCACTAGTGGGTGACTCCTATTAAGAGAAATTCTCCTAGATTTGTCTTCAGTCGGCAACCACCAACCCTTGCAGCCCCCTGATAGTTGGATGTGCTACCCTTCTTTGCCACCTCAACCAACTATTGTGTGCCCTCACTCATATGTCATGATCATATGTTTGAAGGTGGGTCTTTCAACCCTGAAGGTATGATTTTTCATTACGTAATTGGGTGTTTATGCTCGCTTTTCTTGGGTACATTTGGACATGAATTGGTAGGGGGATTCAATGGAAAGAATGGGCTTTGATTGTACTCTTGTTCCCTTACCTTAGCTTGGGGCTAATCTTGTATCCTAGTCTCATGGGATCTCCTTTAACAGATACTAGCTTTAGGAGTGGTACTATGTGGGAAATCTCGATATTAGTTGTGTGGTCGCACTTCCCTGACAACATATATCTCATTCCCCTCCACTTATTATAAGCCCCTTTTCACATTTTACCCATCTGGGTCCCCATTTATCCATTGGGTTCACAAGGTGTTAGCCTACCCCACCCCTTGCCCCCACCTTGGGTTGATGTAGCGAAAAAGAAAGATAAAAGCATAATTTGGCCCCATACAGCTTAAAAATTTAGCACGTGGGCAAAAGTCAAACATGTGTTCTACCCCTTATTATGGCCATCACCCTGGTTCCTAGTGATGAGCATCGGTATTGCAGCAAGAATGTTGCAACTCCTGGGGCTACCAACTTTACTTTATCAACCCGGGGTTCGTACAAACTTGGAGGTAACAGTGTTGCATACACAAGTAGATGCAATGGGTCTGCTCTTTGTCACTGTGAAGCTGGCGATAGACCACTATGGTTTCTCAAACCAGCCTTCTATTGATTCAGAAGAAGCTTGATTACCAATGAGAAAAAGGGAGATTTACTCTAAAAGAAATCCTGTCTATTGCAGTAAGGAAAAGACTGGAATCAAATGCTTAAACACACCATTCATCTAACTAACTGCTAAGAGGCTTTGCTTCAAAAGAATGCTAAGTTAACATATGTGCAATCCTACTGTCCTAGGCATGCAATTTGAAACATCCAAACATTCTACTATTGTGCATCTAAATGAACAAAATAACTCTTTTTTCCTTTTTGTCTTTTTTGTGTGAAAATGTGAATGTTAACTTCTCTTGGTGGTGTGGCAGGTGTATTAGGGATGATGGCGAATGGTCAGATGGCTTGGGAGGCAAGTAGGGGTCTTCTCCTATCTTCTTAGGGGCTTTTTCACAATTCAACCTCAAAACAAGCCATTACAGGTCAACCTACAGGATGTCCTAATGCGTCCTACAGGACGACTAATGCTCATACAGGATCCCCTGTATTCCTACAGGATACAGCCGAGAGCAAGAGGAGGGATTTGGAAGGTGATGTAAGGCTTAAGGAAGGTAAATGGTGGGTGAAATGAGGCAAGGGAGTGCCTAGGACTCCTTCAGAGCTCAAAACAGAGTTGTGAGATGGTTGGATTTACTCAACAAGCTTGAAGAAGTATTCTTATGGAATGATGAATTTGGTGAGGGATATAGTGCAAGAAAGTGATAGCCATGGATGGATGAGGTTAGGATGGGGTTGTTGGTCATGAGATCTCTCTGTACTCCTGAAACACCTGCACTGCATCAATCACTGACATTTTATTCATGAATCACGTTAAATAAGAAAGCTTTTCAATTAACTAAGGAAAAACAAAATTTTATTATCTAGTTACCTATGCATAGGAAAACTTGCAGAATAATGTGAAAACTTTATGAGATCTAATGCAAGGCTGAAGATATCAGATATGGCAATTAAATCCTATTCTTGAAAACTAGTAAAATGTTGGCCTAAGTAACAAAAAACCCTAAATTCCATGAGAAATCAGAATTCTGTCTTTTTGGGGCTGCATAGGAGTTCTTTCCTCAAACCATGGTCCCTGAAGGGAGGAGTGAGGCCAGATCCACCCACTAACAGCTTTTGGATATTCCTTTATGTTCCTAAGCTATTGCTATAGCAATGCACAAATGGAAGCAAACTAATCAAATCCACAACTACTTGCAATGAAATAATGCTAAAGACAATTCAATCATTAATCTATGAAATCAACTAAGCATACAAATACAAGAAGAGGAGCCTTTGCTGCTAGGGTTGGGCCCAAACCCAAGAGCTTCAGCCCTCTGAGTCAACTCAATGTTGGATCAAGGAAATGCTCATTCTCATTATCAAATCAGAAAATTACATAACAATGTCTTCCACAAGTCTTGAACTCGAAAAATGCTTAGTGCTTTTACATCAAAAATTCGAATCCTAATGAGGCTTTAGGCCTCCTTATTTATACAACTGAAGTCTCCATCGACTTCCTTAAATCTAGCGAGGCTCGGCTCCCAAACTCAAGATGAACTGGCTCTTTAACTGCCACTGGCTTAGCTGCCTTTTAATCTTCATGACTTGGTTGCTTGTAACTCTAAGCTAGTGTGATTTGATGGAGGAATATTCGAATAAGTTAGGAGTAAATGAGGAGGATCTATCTCCTACAACCTCTCCTCCTTGTCTCATTCGAGTTTTTGCCCTTAATTAGCCAAAATTTCCATGATTTGCTCTCAAAAACCTGCAATCAATGCACATTAGTCCACTAGGGATAATATCTCACTTTTACTCATCTCATTAAGCAAAATATAATCAAAGTATATAAGAAATTATGAGAAGAGTTGATTTAAATAAGCTAGGAGGTGTATTAAGGTCCATATAGTTACCCAATGATGAGACTCATCACCTAGGCCCCCCTAGAAATTCAAATTACAAGAGCTTGTATAAATATGAGAGACTCACTCTCATTTGAATCATCACACTTGGGATTTTCGACCCTCTCATTAGAGATTTTCGGCCTGCAACTTTGTGGAGAGATTTGGATGATTCTAATGCATTTTGGTATTTGGAAAAAATCGTTATCTTTCTTGGAGCTTCTCTTTGGCAATTTGATGGATGGATATAATCTTCATTGTCTTGTAAGTTTTATTTGATGTTATATTTATGATCTAATAAATGTCTAATGCATGGAATATTGTCTATGGTTTTGTATGTGCCCTGATTTTGTCTGTACATTGAAGCTATTGGAAATTTTGCATGTGTCACACATGGATAATGATCAATGAATGTTCCTAGAGGTTGTTTATATATGTTGCATCCTTGAAACTCCATTTATTCTTGCTAGCGAAGTATACATTCCTAGTGTTGCCGTGAAGTTGCCTCCATTAGGGCCAGCGAAGCTGCCACTAAGTCTCCTTGAAGAACGAAGTTCTTTAATCAAGATCATGTTTTACTCCAATCCTCCCAATTGCTAGGCATTGGTCCTAGATCCTTGGTGATCACCCCTAGTTAACGAATCATCATTATTTCACCTTTTTTTCTATCTCTTTCTTCGTCCCCTTTAGGATAAGGAGGCCTCCCTAAGGCCTGGTACAAATTTCATTGGGGAAGGGCTTTTGCAAAACCGTCTAGACAGTCTTTTGCATCGATGTTTCCTCTAGTCCTCCTGATTTGGGGCAATTTTCACGGTCAAACTCAATATAATTGATGCCCTAGCTATCATCCCAAGTGGGAACCCTAGGTGTTATTCTTCAACTTGGGAATTCTTTGAAGGCTTGAACCTTAGTACTTGTTGAAGTATATCAATTGTAGCGTTTCCTCTTGTCTATCCTGAACTTGGATGTATTTTTATCTTGTCGAAAATCTTAACCCTAAGTCTCGAGTAGATTTCCTTGCAAGGGGTTTTTCTTGGAAAGTCATCCTAGCTTCTCCCAAAGCTTACACTTTAATTGAATCTTTCCATTGAATGAACCATCCTTTCTTACTTTGAATTCCTCTTATAGACACATTAATCACGAGTGATACAGGGAATCCTTCCGTCGGAGAAAATCCGAGAAGAGAAGGGGACATAGGCTCTAGTAACGGTGGGCCTTTGTCCCAAATTATTGTTATGCCCTCTAGCTCTAGCCTATATACTAGACCTGCTAGTTTGTGCAGCAGCAAGACCAAAAGAAAACTAATTATTTATACTTAAGCATTGAGAAGCAAAAACCCTACATACAGAAGGTTCCTAAGTAACCCCAAGGAAAAGGATAAATAGAGGAGACCTAAGGTGAGGTCTCACACATTGTATGTCAAGTGAGATTGACTTCACTTCAGGAGGTTGTTTTCCCTAGAAGAGGTCGCAGGCCTTAAAGAGTTTCTGCAGCTCAAGCGCAAAGGAGAAGTTTGTCCTAAGAAGGCCAAGTGGACTAGCAAGATAGTGCAAGCAGCAACCAGCTAGGAGGGAGGCTGAATTCGGTTTGACAAAGAATTTGTGGTCAGCTTGAAGGGCCGAGTAGGCAAAAGGTATCTCTGTGATGGGACGAGGCCTACGCCTGAGGCCGAGGCTGGTTTAAGTAAGAAGTTGTGGGACGAAACCATGGTTAAGGCTAGAGAAAGGATTGCACGATGATTTAGGGAAATCATGGGCTAGGAGGAGGTGGCCACGGGTTGCCTCAACCCTCGAAGCAAGGCCACAAGGCCTAATATAGAGGCCAAAGTGGAACAGTAAGGCTTTGGGCATCTAAGAGGCTGACGTAGGGTTTACTCCAGCAAGTTAAGCACGGTTGAAGACCGTTGAGGTTGTCTAGCGCTGGCAGTGACCTTAGGAGGCCTAGAAAGCTAGCAGAAAGAAGATTGATTTGTTGCAACAGGAGGTTGAGGCTCTCATCTAAGAGACCAAGTGTTGTAGCAGGATAGCAAAGGTATGATCATAAGGGCCAAGCCAAAACAAACCTGGACATAGCCCTAGATAGTGGATCTGAACAGATTAGAGACGATTGAGAGTTATTAGATTCACAGCTAAGAATAGCAGTTAAGAATGTCTAAAGATCTTAGGGGTAAAGGAGCAGCCTAATATCTAAGTTTTCCAAGAGGGCAGCAAAAGGGCAGTGACCTACAAATCTGGTCACTGTGTAGGTTCAGGGAAGCAAAGAAATTGTTGGGTATTATTTAGGAAGGTTGTTCACAAATGGAATTGTGAACAGCGAGCTTTCAAAAGCTAATATGCAATGGGTTGATGGGCAAAGTCATTGTGCGTAGTTGATGCTCTGAAGGCTGAGTATGTAGTGTATTTGATAGGTCAAATACCTTGTGATCAACTTGTGGACAGAGTGGTATTTCTTTGTGGTCTAAGAAGGCAAAGGACTTGTCAGGTGTCAAGATAAAAGTGTATTGAAAAGGATGATCTGAAAGTGCTAAATCAAGTTAAGTTTTTGTTTTCTGGGCATATTGTGTTGGAAATACTTAGGGGGGTGAATCAGTATTTCTTACAATTAGTAATTTATTAATCTTTTTAGAGCATTAATTAATCTTCAACAGTATTCAAAATCATAAAGAAATAGTAGAATAGTTAAACATAAGATTTTTAGGTGGAAAACCCCTCCCAGGTCAAAAATTGTCAAACGTTCATCTAATAAGTTCTTTGAATCTTTAGCACCATCTAAAAAGAAAGCTACAACTCCCTAGAACTCTAGAAAAACATTCTTATCCAACACCAACTAGAAGGACGCACCAACACTCAGGGTTTTATCAGTAATCAATTGAATGGATGCACCAACACCCTATCAAGCACCACCCTACCACCCTGAAGTGTTTTCAGGCACCCACCCGAAGGTGACTTCAACCACCTCCCTAGCACCACGCTACCACCCTAAAGTGTTTTCAGGCACCAACCTGAAGGTGCCTTCAATCACACCCGCCTAGAACCAACCTACCACCCTGAAAATCAAAATTAAATATAAAATTGTGGACTCCTGTACTAGGGACAATGATTCACTTACAATGATGTACAATGATTTTTCTCCAATTTGACCAAACAACACTAGGACCTAACCCCTTCTCCCAACAAACCTTAAACCCTTGTACCAACTACAAATCAAACCCTTATTCCAATAGACTTCCACAATTTTTATACAATAGGACAAACCCTTTACAAAATTTTCAAGACTTTGGACAACACAGCTTGTACAATGACCTGTACACAATGTTTTGATGTTTATGATGAGACTGATGTATCTGTTCTTCCTTCAATGTTGTGAAATGATAAAGATGTTTTGTCCTTGCTGATGTATCACGTTGTCCTTGACAATAGCTGTTTTTGAAGGCTTGCCTTTATCTTGATATGCTTTGTCAAATTTAGTGCTGCTTTGATGAATCAACAATACTAGACAATGTATAAGTTAATGACTGAAAGTAATCTTCACTGTGTTAAATGAACCCCTTCTTGCTGTTACAAAATTTCTGAATCATAGCGCTTGGTGAATGAATGTTAGATCACTTGGAGGTACTACAACATCTTATTGCTTCAACAAAACTTGAAATCAATCATTGGCTTTGTGCATATTTACTTGGAAATATCACAACAACATACTGCTTCAACAAAACTTGAAACCAATCATTGGTTTTGTGCATATTTACTTGGAGATACACAAGAACTTATTGGTTCAACAAAACTTGAAACCTATCATTAGCTTTGTGCATATTTACTTGGAGATATCACAACTACTTACTGCTTCAACAAAAATTGAAACCAATCATTGGCTTTGTGCATATTTACTTGGAGATATCACAACTACTTATTGCTTCAACAAAAATTGAAACCAATCATTCGCCTTGTGCATATTTACTTGGAGATATCACAACAACTTACTGCTTCAACAATTATTGTAGCCAAACTAAAGTAAGCCAGATTATGGAGAAGAAGTTTTGATCACATTGCCAATGTTGATGATGGTATCCTTACTGAAGCTTAAAACAGAATTTTGTACAGCACTCCAACTTCTGTAAATAAGGAGAATCTCACTGCATATATTACCTCTGTCTAATTGCTTATTTCTACTGCCTTCGACTGATTATGATGGTCAACTGAGACTATCTTCTTCTTATTGATGAAAGGGATGCACTGCACAGTTTTCTTGACAAGGTTGGCTTCCCTTTGTGTGAAACTGTAACATGTATATGTATACTTTTGAAATCTCTGCACTGTATCAAATCAGGTCTTCAACTTAGGACATCGCTCATTCCTCATTAAAATGTAAATTCAATGCTTACTCACAGAGAGATGATGCCTTAGGTATGACTGAACCAGATTGAGATTTCCTTTTGGCTTGTTGAAAATTCTTGTCACAGACTCGAGCCCTAACCACAGGCTCATATGAGGTCAAAACACAGATTCTCCTTTAAACCATGAGACCGAGCTACACAAGATAACTTGCAGATGAACTTAGAATTTGATCCTCAAATTCTTTTTGTTGTTTCGTAGTTATGACTAATTGCACTTGTTTCTTTAGGCTGCAGAACATAAGATTTGAGTTTAAGCATGTAGATCAAGCCTTAATCAAGGGTCGTTGGCAATAGCAATCAAAAGGTCTCCTTCACTGTCCTTGCTCTTCTGGAATAGTAGACCTTCTTTCGCTAGTATTGTATGCCTTCTTTGAATCTTTGGAGCTTCTATTTGCATTCACTGTTTTATACAAGAATTGTGCCCTAACCGCAGGGCTAGAAGCACTTCTTAACAGACCTAATGTTGAATGCTTCAGGCCATAAAAGAGAAAATAAGCATCAGATGAAGGGGCCACTTGAACCTGCAAACAAATATCCCAACACTAACCCTCAACAGATGTCTGCATTTTTCTCCTTCTAGGGCCGAAAAAGTGATGTATCATAAGAAGTGTTACTCAAAAGAAGTATAAACCTCTTTTTATAGACCTAAGAGGGCTTCTAATGGATGACCGTTGGAGTACTTTGGCAAGAAAAAGGGGTTTTACAACAATGGAGGAGGACTCTTATTTAAAAATAATATTAAATGACTGCCTTAATCCTCAATCAAGAAGACTGCTAGCTATTGTTGAATGAATTTTGTCTTTAGAGTATGAAGAATGCTTCTTATGAGTGCAAAGTACTTGTGATGCCCTTCCTAAAATGATTTCTCCATGAAACATGATTAATAACCCTTATACCTGAGGTTTAATGACCATCAACCAATGGAAGTGTGAGGAATGACACCACCTCATGGGGTTTTATCCCACCAACAGGGGTCTCTGACTTCAAACTAGAATAACTCTCAAACCGTGAAGAAATATGTGGCGTACCACATACCACTTACCACTAGAATCATTTTTCTAAGGAGAATCCAACTAGAGTAGTTTTGACGTGAAAACACATGAATTGTCATATCATATGTGTAATGGAAAGCGGAGCATCTCCTGGTGTTGCTAAGGTTGACATCAATGACAACCACTTATCAACATATTGCAGATCTAAAGTAGCACATTGCAAGCCCTAATTTGTGTACTATGTATACTAGTTGTGCTAGTGATCGAGGGCCATGATCCCTGGTACGAGAGCGCCATGATTATATTATTGATAGATTAATAAAATAATCGAGCTTCACGCTCAGATCTCTGTGTACTTGATTTCAATGTTGAAGATTTCCAATCTGCAAAGTGCTAGTAAGTTAGAGGGTTCCTAGTGTGTTTGTGTATGTGATTAGCCTCAGACCAAAACTAGGGCCTAAGGAAAATTCAACACATCCCAAGGCCTCTCCCAACCGGGAAGTTTCTCTCAAGTGCAAATTCCCTTGACAAATGGTTCCCATGGCTTAGTGAAAACAATTAGTGCCACATTTACAAATACTACACCCTCCACTTTCTCCCCAATGGCAACAAGCTAATCACATATTTGAGTGATCCTCAGGAAGTAATCGGTATCATTATCAGACCTTGACATTTGAACAGATTTGTGCTTCTTCCTCAAGATCATCTTCCTAATCATGTTTTCACTCTAGAACAAATCTAGTGGAGCCTTGAACATCTCTTTAAATGATTACTTCTCTACCAATTGAGGGATCAAATTATCCTTCATGGCATCTATTATCACTGTTAGGTCCCTATAATACTAGTGTATTCCCCCATTATTATTGTCATTGGAGCCCCTTATTGTTATTGGTGTGCCCCTATTGTCCCCATATTGTTATTATTGTGCTCCATAGAAGCTCACTATAATTATTGTTGTGCCCTTACATTTGTAGGTTATAACCCCGTACAGAAGTTACCTGCATACGAATTCTAAAACACAGAAAATAAACAATGCGAGAGCATAACACATAAAACACATATACACAGAAATTTTCCCCTGGATCCCAAAATCGAGACTACCAGCTTGATTTTTCATTATATTCCTTTCAATGTTACAATACATATTTATACATGCTGAAGCATCCAATAACATGGACTGAAAACCATCGCGTCCAAAACCATGGACCGAAAACCATAGGTAGGTCAGCCCAACCTAATATAGGGTCCAAAAAATAATTTCCTGGGGTGCTGCCCCGGACCCCGTAGAGGGGGGCTACCCAGCACGCTCAAACCCCCTGTCACCCCCCCGTTGCGCAATCGGTGCAATGAAGGGGGTGCTCCACCCCCCCTCTAACCCCCCGGTTCACTACGTAGGTTAGTTGTGGAACGAATATAACACAACCCAACATTCTCCCACTTGTGGTTTTCTTTCCACAGGGGGCCACAGGAGAGCTTAGTCATTTTTCCAGCCCTGAAATGCCCATTGTTTCTCTACACCAGGAGAACTTCTCAGAGCTCACAGATTTTGTCAATGCATATGCAATATTCTTCAAAGTGTCCACTTTTACCAGCAACACTTTTTTTGTCTTCTATCATATCCCTCACAGAGTGATACTGAACATCAATGTGCTTTGTCTTTGAATGATATGCAGGGTTCTTTGCCAAGAAAATTGCACTTTGGCTGTCATAGTCTATCCTTAT
>APFE030429083.1:65488-97206 GCA_000404065.3 Pinus taeda
CCCCCCCCCCCCCCTCTCAGTATTATTTTCAACAATTAGCAGTTGGCGTATTTTTGGTGGACTCCACTATTTTCAGAACCGCCCCCAGCATTGGTGGCCTTAACTGGAGTTCTTCCAATTTGGAGGAGGATTTCTAGGAAAAATCTATTTGAGCCATAACTAGAGCATTTTTCGACTAAATTGAGCTCAGGAAAAGGTGTTCCTAGCTAATTTCGACATTATGAACACATTGGAATAGGTATCAGGAGCAATAGAGTTTTGTAAACAACATTTTTACAATATTGGGCTAATATAGAGGCCCAAGCCATGGTAGTTGGACCAAGGAGATCTAGCCCAAGAGGGGTGGACTCCTTCATCAAAGCATTGTGTTAAGTGCTCTTATTGATGGTTTGTTGTACTTTGAATGACTGTTGTTTAGTACTTTTTTATGCTATTTTGTTCATGTATTTCACTTAAAACTTGATAAAAAATTACCTATTTACAATCATAAACACTATAAGAAAACCATGCACAGGAAGCAATGGACAAGCATTTGATTATGAATCTGTAATTAAAATTAGCACAACAAAACCAATATTCAATAATAGATCAAGTGATGATTATGATTTTTTTAGAAATAATTTTGAATAAAAAATTGCCAACCATAGCAATTCCTTTGAGTTTCTTCATATATGATCAATGTGATGAATTTTGTTTCAAAAACAAGATAATCAAGTGCTTTCACAAGTGTGTATAATCCAACTATATAAGAAATTTGATATGTTCTAAGCCACTTTTCCATAAAATGAAAAGGGATGCCAAGAAAAACTCAAATCCATTACTTTCTTATTAAAAATATGTAATAATGAAATAAATGCAAGAAAAAAAAGAATCTAATCTAAAGTAATCTAATCCTATTGTTAACTTAGTGAAAAGGAAACATGACTAGGTATAGTCATACTTCCAATGTAACCATGCACACATTGTGTTTCCTACATGTATGTACAAATCAAACATCAATAACAAAAATACAAATATAATTAAACTAAGAGAATTAAATCTGAATGCAGAATGTACATTTATTACTAACATACATACAAAAAGCAACTTATTTACAATTACCTTCCCTTAAAATTTCCCTTCTAGTTGAATTTCATTTGGATCATAGAAATCTGGATGGATTTCCATTAATGATTGGAAGATGTTTAAAGGAAAAGATAATAGGGCAGATTGTGGAAATGGATTTTTAGATATAATGACTTGCAAAAATTTATTAGTCTTATGTACATATGTTAAATTATTAACAATATTTTTTGAAGGAAATTTTTCCAAATGTCTTTCAAATGGGTCAATGGAGTATGGATGGTATTTTGATAGTTTCAATGGAATATCATTAATTGAATTAGATTGTTGGTTATATTGCGAACATATACTCTCTTATTGGCACTGTTTTTGAGAGAA
The DNA here is from genome assembly GCA_000404065.3 of Pinus taeda. Taxonomy (NCBI): domain Eukaryota; kingdom Viridiplantae; phylum Streptophyta; class Pinopsida; order Pinales; family Pinaceae; genus Pinus; species Pinus taeda. Next base: position 66,929 of record APFE030429083.1, read on the forward strand.
AAGGAACGAGTGATAAGAAATGAACATCAATTGGAATTGGAAGAATAATATCTCTTGATGTTCATGATTATGATTTGAAGCTTCATTTTTCCATTCAGGAAATGCATCCATTTAGTGTTGAATACTAAATTTTCTCAATATGATAGCATAAGGTATTTACAAATTGAAAATTGAAAACAAAAAGCAAATCTAACATCAAGCAGAATAATTGAAGGAAAAATAACAAAATCCAATCGTAGTTTACACTATTGTTAAAATTAATGTCACAACACAATTGGGACTATTTTAAAACAATTTCTTTTTCACAAGAATTTGTCATAATAAGGAAGTTAGAATGATCACCAATACCAATTTGTGAATTAGAGAGAGGGTTGTGATTATGAATGGAAGTAATAATTCGATCATCATAAAAATCATAGATCGGAAGGGGTTTTTGAGTGCTGAAATCATCAATATGATTAATTGTTTGACAATGAGAACTAGTTGAAACAATTTCTGAGTTAGAGTGGTTCATTTTCACATGTGATTTTACTCTGACCATGAGGACTCAATTAAGAAGAAGACAAATGAACATCTTCATTGTCAGAGTAATCATCATAAATAACTTCACGACATTCTCTAGATTTTTCTTCATTCACATCCAAAGTATCAAAACAAGAAGGAATATGGAGCACATTTTCTTTAATGCCATAAGAATGATCAATAATTATCTCTCTATATTCATAATAACTAATTGGAAATTTATTTAAATCAACCTCTCTATTTTGTGGAATAACATTAATGCAAAGAGGGGATAAATTGTTATTAGCAAGAATATCAGGATAGAGGAAAAAATGAGAGCTTGAAGAAATGAAAATGAAACTATCCCTATTTGTGAATTCTTGTGCATTCTTTTCATTGCAAATTGTTGGAAATAACATTGAGAGGAGTGGGGGGGGGGAGTGAATCAATATTTACAATTCAATAACTTTTCAATTTCATAATCAGATTTATATACTCTACTTCAGTGAAGTAAACTAGAGTGTGCACGCAACCGTTATTAAGGAAACCAACGTATACCAAGAGAAATTGTGATTTAGTTATTTCATCATCCGTTGATCTTTAATCAGTGCATCAGTACTTTGTTAAATATTAACTATGTGCAGTAATAACATAATAAACCATCACACATAAGCACCACACATGAACACCAAGATTTAAGGTTGAAAACCAATGCAGGAGAAAAACCACATGTTGCTATCATCTTTGTCTTATTTTAATATAAAAAAAATATGTTTACAATCTTGTACTGGTGTAGACTCATACCAATATGCAGGCACCCACCTGTAGAAGGCTACAACCTTCTCTTGTTCTCCTCTTCTACTGGAAGGGAGCTACAACCCCCTAGCTCTTGAACTACCCAATATGTTTACCAATACGTAGGCACTGGCCTGCAGAAGGATACGACCTTCACTCTTTCTCTAAGGACCACGTTTTACAAATTTTCAGACTAGATGCTCCTAATACACAACAACGCAACATGAAGGCCTCACTTCATCAAATTTTCGCACTAGACCCATCGGAAACTTTGAAGATCAAACTCTATAATAATAACTACATCAACCAATAATCAATCAATCTGAACAGTTAGATCACTATCACCAGAACACTGTGTTGAACCCAGAAAACTGCATCATCATTTAGAACTAGATGCAACCTTAAAATTCATACACCAAAATGCATCACTACTTTAATGAACCCAACCTGTGTGTATACGCTACTTCCTTTAACCAAACCTGTGTATACCTCCTAAATCATAAAAACTTCTCAATCAAATATGTATCAACCAATAATATTCTGAACATCTACTGTGAAATTATAGAGATCTAGATAGTTAGCAACAAAGATCATCCTTCTCACTTAATCAATCAATCAATCAAACTCAATCTCCTTATGCATTCAATTCTACTTTTAGATCTAAGAAGACATCATTGATAGATAGTAGTAAACCAGCAACAATGATCAGATTGATTAGTCATTTCTAAATAACAGGATTTTCTTTTGCATACACTACTTGGGAACTTCAAACTAGCATGTACACGTGCCTTCACCAAGGTGAACTAGCTTAAAGCTCTATAAATACAAACTTACAACTTCGCTGCCATTCCAGACTTCAGACATACCCAGATCAAGAAATTTAAATAATAAAACATGTGTAAGAAATAAGATCTAGCCCAATCAATATCAAATCATTCAATGATAAGTAATTTCATATCTCATGATCCTGATCCAACATTAAATTCAAGGTGCACAAAATATTTCAGATTATATCATAATCATAGCCCCTCCAACATAAAATATACTTCAGATAGAAGTATTCCTGAGAAACCCTTTCACTTGCACACTTAGCCCTTTGATATTCTCCTCCTTATATAGTTTTTGGCCTTTCTCAATACCTCGAACCAAAGCAACACTTAGAACCTGTGGTATTCTTGGACGGGATCAAATACTTTTTACTCTGCTTAAGATTGTGGGATAATACTATGGCATTAACCCTTGGTATTCTTTAATCTTGTATTTCCTTGATTTTCCAACCCATACACACTTTTCCTCTTGTGAAATTGTGTGCATAGATATATGCTCTTTTTGTTCTTTGAACTCACATGTATACGTTGCTTTGACAAGGTGAACTTGTGTATACAACTTAAACTACCTTACAACATCCTTTTCCTTCAACTTCTTGATTATGATCAATAAAAATCTGTTCCAATTTCTTGTTCTTTTGTACCAATGTCATGTTACCTCTGAATTGACTTGTTACAATGTGAGTTTGCCTTTGTCAAATCTGAATTGACCTGTGAGTGAGTTGCCATCAAGGACAACACTTGTATCATAATGCCAACAATCTCCCCCTTTGGACTTGATGGAAACCATATTGGTGTTGATTATGTCAAGCTGTAGAACCTATTTGAGATATCAAGCAACACCAAAATACTCTCCCCATTTGACATTAAGGGCAAAGGGTGGACCAAGATATTCTCCCCCTTTGAGGTACACTATGTTGTCCATGCTCCCCCTAAGTACATGGAAAGTCTGCAGAGATATTTTTTCAAAAGAATAACATGATTCTATAACTCAACCATGTGAGTATGGTCTTCCTATTACCAATGACTCATACATAAATCAATCACCCAACCAAGTGGGGATATACCAATTTTTTATACATGACTGAAATAGAGAAATTATTACATCATCCTTCCCATGCATAGTGGGGATACAAATTACAACATATGTCCAATAGGAATCATTCAAAAATAGACTAGGACAGAAGGAGATATATTACACATGAGATCTTTATATGACCTATGTGACAATGAATATTTGAAACCATAGTTGAAATCAGCAACCATAATGCCAACAATGTTTTGTGAAGGCTAATGCTCCCCTCGAACTTGTGCTACCTGTGCATTGACAACAAATCATTCATCAAGGAATCTTCATCAATCAGATAAAAATCAATGAACAAAGAATATCAACAGACAATAATCATCAATATCATACTGAGCACCCATGTCAGAGTCTGACCCACTGAATTTCTATCAGAAAAACATATATGCTCCTTCATCCACAGAAACTCGCGTATGTACGCAAATATCCTTCATGAAACCCACGTATAGGAACCTTCCTCTGAAAACTGGATTTAACAGTAGGGTGATGTAGAAACTACTCCCATATTTTGTCTAAGATATTCACATTATTATCTGGGAAGAAGTTTGGTAAATATATCAGCAACAAGTTCTTTGGAGGGAACATACTCCAATTTAACCTTTTGTTCAAGCACTTTTTCTTGTAGAAAAATGTACTTAATGGGTATGTGCTTGGTCTTGGAGTGCATGAATGGATTTTTTGAAATACTAATGGCACTTTTATTATCACATAGAATGGAGATGGGTGAAGAACATGTGATTTGAATGTCTTGCAATATTTGCATCAACAAGAGTAGTTGTGTGCAGCAAGATGCAACAGCCACATATTCCGCTTCAGCTGTAGATAAGGCAATCAAACTTTGTTTCTTGCTAAACTAAGATACTAACCATGATGCCATATAGAATTCACCTCCACTAGTTCTTTTTTTATCATCAACAATTCCTTCCCAATCTACATCTCTATATGCATGAAGAGTAAGATTTGTATCTTTAGGATACCATATACCAAAGAATTGAGTTCCTTAAAGATATTTGAATATTCTTTCTATAGCATGAAGATGTGATTCCTTTGGATTTTCTTGGAACCCTCCAACAATTCCTATTGCATGCATGATATTAGGTATGGTACTTGTTAGATAAAGTAGACTTCCAATCATAGATCTGTATGTTGGTTGATTCATTGTAGGTGATTCATGGTTAGAACTGAGACTGCATCCTGTTACCATTGGAGTACATACTAGTTTAGAATCTCCCATTCCATACTTCTTCATAATTTGCTTGAGATATTTACTTTGTGAAAGAAAAATATCATCTTTTGTTTGCTGAACTTGTAGACCAAGAAAATAAGTAAGTTTACCAAGTAAGGACATTTCAAATTCTTGTTGCATAACCGAAGCAAAGTTCTGACTCATATATTCTTCACTGCTACCAAAGATGATATATCAACATAAAAAATAATAATTAGCAGTTTATCATTCTCAATCTTTGTGTATAAGTTGTTTTTTGCATATCCTTTTGTGAAACCTTGTTGTTATAGATATGTGTCAACATGATAATACCAGGCCCTTGAAGCTTGTTTTAGATCATAGATAAATTTTTTGTGCTTGCATACAAGTTTTGCATCATTTCATAGAATGAATCCTTCTGGTTGTTCAATATAAACTTCTTCTTCTAAATCTCCATTAAGAAAAATTGATTTTAAATCCATTTATACTTTGATTTTCAAAAACTTGAAAGAGCAAGAAACATTCTTATGGCTTCAAGTATGGCAATAGGTGCAAAATTTTCTTCAAATTCTATACCTTGTTTTTTAACATATCCTTTACAAACAAGTTTTGCGTAATTTTTAATAACCTCTCCATTTTCATTCAATCTATTCTTGAATATCCATTTTTTTCCTATAAATTTTTTATCAAGAGGTCTAGGAAATATTTCCCAAGTATCATTCTTTTCAATTTGGTCAAGTTCTTCATCTATTTCCTTAACCCAACATTCATCTTTTCTAGCTTCATTAACATTTTGTGGTTCTATGGAGGATAGTAATGCTAGAAAACTGGAAGTTCCTACAAGAGTTCTTCTTGTCTGTACTCCAGACCCTTTTTCTCTTAGAATTTGAGATTCAGGATGATTCATTTGAACATACCTGGATGGAGTCTTTTCCCTGTTAGTTGTATACGCTTCTAATGCTTCATTGGTTTCTTCCTCTATATCATTTTGATTTGATAATGGAAAGCATTCACTATCTTCCTCATTGTCATCTTCCTTTGTTGATTTCATCTGTTCCATATTTCTACATGCTTCATCAATTACTACATCAATGCATTCAACAATTTTTTGAAGTTTCTTATTATAACATTTGTATCCTTTACTTCTATATGAATAACTAAGAAGAATTCCTTCATCTACTATGGGTTCAAACTTACCAAGTTTTTCATTAGTATTTATGATGAAAAATTTGCTTCCAAAAACTCTAAAGTGTTTTACAATAAGAGGCTTACCATACCAAAGTTCATATAGAGTTTGATCACTGCTTACCTCAACATTAGCTTTGTTGAGAATATTTACAGTAGTAAATGCGGCTTCACCCTAGAAGGTGGAAGGATTTCCAGATTCATCAAGCCTAGCTTGAGCCATTTGTTGGACTTTTTTATTCATTATTTCCACTATGCCATTTTGTTGAGGAGTTTTGGAAATAGAGAATTTCCTTTTTATTCCATGTTGTTCACAAAAATAAAAAAAATCATCTGATATGAATTCTCCCCCTCGATCAGATCTGAGACACTTGATTTTTCGATCTGATTCATTTTCGACTAAATCTTTGAAGGATTTAAACTTTTAAAATGCTTCATGTTTATGCTTTAGTAAACCAATTCAACACATTCTAGAAAAATCATCAATGAGTAAAATGAATTATTCTTCTCTACGGGGTGACTTTTTCCTTGTTGGCCCACACAAATCAGTATGAATGAGATCAAGAGGCTTACTTGCTAATCCTTCTTTCTCATTGAAATGAACTCGGTTTTTCTTACCGACTTGACATGGTTTTCAAATGGTATTTTCTAGGATGCTGATATTTGGAAGATCACGAACCACCTTGAGCTTGCATGCTTTTCTTATTTTAGAAAATCTTAGATGCCCCAATATTTTGTGCCATAACCAGTTTTCATTTGTTTTGCTTAGATAACATTTCTTTTGTCCTCCTTTTAGTATATATAGATTGCTTGGAGTTCTTGTACATTTGATTACGGTCCTTCCTGTATCAAGCTCACGAACAACACATCCATTTGATCGAAACACAACTTCATTTCCTTGATCACACATCTTACTAATAGTCAACAAGTTATGTTTTAAACCATCAACATACATGCCATTTCCATATTTAACCTTTTCTTTCAAATAAACAGAACCTTTACCTTTAATGACTGTTGGTGTGTCATTTCCAAAGGAGACATTCTTTTCCTTTTCTAAAGCATTATATGAATGAATTTTATCTTTATCACCTGTCATGTGTTTAGAGCATCCACTGTCAATGAACCAGTGATTTTCTTTTCCTTCTGCAAATAGATCTATGTCACATCCTTTTGATTGATATTCATTATTTCTCCATACCTTTGGATTGGATGATGTTTGTTTCTTTTGAATTGTTAGCCGAAATTTGTTCATCTTGAAAAATCTCCCTTCAAGCGATCAAGCTTCTTTTTAAGGACTTGCTCTGATACTAATTGTTAGAAATAATATCGGGGCGGGTGAATAAGTATTTACAATTCAATAAATCTTCAACCTCATAATCAGATTTATATACGCTACTTCAGTGAAGTAAACTTTCATGTGCACGAAACTATTAGTAAGGAAACCAGTGTATACCTAGAGAACTTGTGATTTAGTTATTTCATCATGTGTTGATCTTTATTCAATACATCAATACTTTATTAAATAGTAACTATGTGCAATAGTAACAGAATAAACCATCACACATAAGAAACACACATGAACACCAATATTTAAGGTGGAAACCCAATGTCGGAGAAAAACCACCTGCTATTGTCATCTTTGTATTCTTTTAATATAAAGAAAATATATTTACAATCTTATACTAGTGCAAACTCATACTAGTACATAGGCACCCACCTGCAGAATGCTACAACCTTCTCTCATTCTCCAGCTTCTACTGGAATGCAGCTACAATACCCTAGCTCTTGTACTAGCCAATGTGTTTACCAGTACATAGGCGCTGGCCTACAGAAGGCTACAACCTTCACTCTTTCTCCAAGGACCACATTTCATAAATTTTTAGACTGGATGCTCCTGGTACACAACAACACAATATGAAGGCCTCATTTCATCAAATTTTCACACTGGACCCATAAGAAACTTTGAAGCTCAAACTATATAATAATAATTGCATCAACCAATAATCAGTCAATCTGAACAGTCAGATCACTGCCACCAGAACACCATGCTGAACCTAGAAAACTGCATCATCATTTAGAACTAGCAGTAACCTTAAAAATCGTACATTAGAATGCATACGCTACTTTAATGAATCCAACCTGCATGTATACGCTACTTCCTTTGATCAAATTTGCATATACCTCCAAAAATACTAAATCATAAAAACTTCTGAATCAAATATGTACCAACTAGTAATATTTTGAACATCTACTGTCAAATTATAGAAATCTAGACAGCCAACAACAAAGATCACCCTTCTCACTTAATTAATCAATCAATCAAACTCAATCTCCTTATGCATCCAGTTCTACTTTCAGATCTAAGAAGACATCACTGGAAGATAGCAGTAAACCATCAGCACTGATCAGATCGATCAATCATTTCTAAATAATGGGCTTGTCTTTTGCATACGCTACTTGAAAATTGCAAACCAAGGTGTACACACGCCTTCACTAAGGCGAACCAACGTATAGATATGTAAATACAAACTTAAAACTTCGCTGCTATTCTAGACTTCGGACATACCCAGATCATAACATTTAAAGAATAAAACATGTGTAAACAATCAGATCTAGCCCAACCAATATCAGATCATTCAATGATAATTCATTTCAGATCTCATGATCCTGATCCACCATTAAATTCAAGGTGCACAAAATATTTCTAATTATATCATAATCATAGCCCCTACAACATACAATATACTTCAGATAGAAGTATTCCTGGGAAACCCTTTCACTTGCACACTTGGCACTTTGATCTTCTCCTCCTTATATAGTTTTTGGCCTTTCTCAATACCTTAGACCAAGACAACACTTAGAACCTGTGGTATTCTTGGAAGGGATCAAATAGTCGTTACTCCACTCAATATTGTGGGCTAATATGATGGTATTGACCCTTCGTATTCTTTAATCTTGTATTTCTGTGATTTTGCAACCCATATGTGCCTTTCCTCTTGTGAAAGTCCATGCATACATATACACTCTTTTTGTTCTGTGAACCCGTGTGTATACGTTTCTTTGACAAGGTGAACCTACATATACATCTTAAACTACCTTACAACATCCTTTTCCTTCAACTTCTTGATTTTGATAAGTAGACATTTGTTCCAATTTTCTGTTCTTCTATACTAGTGCCATGTTACCTATGAATTGACTTGTTACAATGAGTTGCCCTTTATCAAATCTGAACTGACCTATGAGTGAGCTATCATCAAGGAAAACACCTGTATCATAATGCCAACACAAATTTCAGATTTATGATCATTCATTTGTTATTTAATTCTTTTTTAACATATATTGTTTGGCTACCCTAAATTTGTCTTTTGATCAACATGATCAAATTCAGAAAATTGTACAACATATTGAATATTATTGGAAACTTCAATTTCTACTTGTACTTATTGATTTATAATCTATTTTTCCTTAATCTAATTCATAGTGATTGTTATTGATTTTTTCTTGTATTTGTTTATCAAATTCTTGCAAGATTTGTGAGAATGATTCATTAGCATGATTATCATTAATATTGTAAGAGGCATGTATTAAATTTAGGAATTTATCATACATAGCTGAGGCCACTTCATCATGATTAATATGCACCTCTATATCAGATTTTTTATAATATTACTAGAAGTTGAAGGAGAGTCATCAAAGCTTGCAGTTGTTTCATATGGACTTGAAATGGGAGGAAGAGAACAAATATATTCAAACCAATCTATCAATTCAATTCCTAAAGGTTTATCTTTAGCTTTGAATCTCAAGCAAATTAATTGAAATCTAAAGGTAAAATCTAAAAGATATTCATTTTCAAACCTTCGTAGATCTCAAATTCATCGCATACATGTGGATAATTATAACTGTCAATTTGATAGAGGTAACTAGAAGAGATTGACACCAGCTTGTGGCTTTTCCTGAGAATGTAAGAGTTAAAATCCTGCATAAAATGCCTTCATCAATATCATGAAAACTAGAATTTGGAAATTTTTGTATAAACAGTAAGACATGATCAAATGCAGAAACATTGTTCTTACCGTTAACTTTACCTTTGACAAGTGTCTTACTATTTTTGGTGGCGTATTGGCAAATGCATGTTCAGAGATACAAATCCAAAATGGAATTTTAAGAGGAGTCATTATGATTAAATGATACTTTAAAATACAAAAACTCCAAAAGAAAATGAGTCGCCAGGCTCTCCTTCTAGTGCCAAAAATGTTGAAGGCTCTAAATTATATGCCTCAAAACTATAAGGGAGACAACACAGTTGGGACCTTAGAGAACCTCCTTTTCTGTTTGGAATGGTGGTTCCAACTCGTTAAACTAGGTGAAGTTACCTTCTCTCTATCTCTACTCCCTTAAAATATGACTTTCACTTACCAAAGAGACATCAGATTAGTCCTCTTGTTGATCAGGCAAGAAAGTGATTCTTACACTGATCTGGGGCTCAGCCAAGCCACAACTAAATTTTTCCTCTTTTATAAGAGGACTTCTAGGAATGTAGAATTAAATCTAAATGAAAAATAAGACTAGAATGCAAGAAAAAGGAAAGAAATCCTAAGCATATCTTGATTAGGAAGATGTAGATCTAACCCAACCAAGATCAGGATTTAAATATGTTTGGCTTATAATCAATATCAAGCTAATGAAGTAGTTCAATTAACTGATATTGTGAGCATTAAAACACATTATGTTTAGAGATCTATTAGCAGGAACAATTAATCAACAACATTTAGGAAGTAGTTCACAAGATGATGATGATTATTAAATCAGTAACTCAAATGATTAAACAATAATATAAGGAAAAAGTTCACAAAATATTATTGTTTGTTAAATTAGGATTAAAATACAAATTTCTGAGTAAATAGTTACTTAGAAATCAGATTTCAACGCATAAGAGCATAAATAAATAACAGTGGATGATTGAGGCAAATTACTCATATAGACAATAGTATACAAATATGAATAATAATGACACATTTTTGCCATTATAAAATGAAATCAATATAAAAACAATAGTATTTTAAATATCAATTTATTGAAATTGTTTCTTTGGGTCTGATCTCCAACAATCCCTTACAATGCTTGAACTTATGATGTAAAAACAAGAGCTACAATAGTGCAAGCTCTTCTCTTCATACATAGTTCAGAATGAAAAAGAAATATCCTCAATTATCCCCTAGATATGAGATTTACTCTCCTCTCACCTATAGCTCTAGATCCCCATTATAATAGTTCTTTCGATAATTCCAAAATTGTATATAAGAGAATCCCTTTGCACATTCTACAAACCACTATTTATAATTTACAAAAATGAATTCCAAATAGGAGAGTTGTTGAAGAGTAATTCTGCTCCAACAATTTTCATTGGTCCAAATTCCTTTTATTTTATTGTTGGAACAATTATTTTGGCTAAAATTTATTCCTCCTCGTCTCTTCAACTGTTTTATTATCAAAACCAATCAAAATCTAATTAAAATACAAATAAAAATAAAAATACCAAATCTGGAAAATAAAACATCTTCACTTAAAACTCGCTTAAATAAATAAATAAAAGAAAATTTGAGCTTTCTATTGATCCCTGTAAAGATCTTATTGGTCAAAGAAAATATAGTTGAATGGATCTACACTCAACATAGGCTATGAGCAAATAAAATTGCAGAAACTTAAACTTAGAAAATTAATTTTGTTTTAAAATTTGAAGCTTGACCTTCTACTAAATTTTAGACTCATATAATGATCAAATCTAGTTATGCAACCACTTCATAAATATTCTTCATGATTTTATATATCCAACGGGTGCCTCATTTGGCCAAGTAAAGTTCAGTGTATGATCTTCTAAAGTTGAACAACCAAAACTCCCATAATTTTGGAAAATTTGTTGCTTGGGCCAAATATAGGATTTTTTTAATTAAGATCTAATCCTAAATTAAATTACAATTATTTCTTAATTAACACTAATTTAATTGTAATTACAATATTAAACTAGATTAATTACAACTAATAAAAAATAAAACTAATTAATTAAAAAATAATTAAAAAAAATCATGTTATATGAATTATATTATAATTAAATTATATATAACATATTATAATATTAATATAATACATATTATAATTTTCCCAAATAACGCAATTCCCAGTCAAAAACAATGTGTAGCTTTTTGAATGAATGGGTGAGGAGTATGGAGACACTTTAATGAAGGAGTGGGATGACGTAAGGTGGAGGAGGGCCACATGATGGAGGAGTGGGAGTTATAAGGAGAACCTTATGTTAAAATAAACATTCGCGATATATTTTATATCAGAGATCGGAGATTTATAATATCGGAAAATTTTAATATGTGCGTCAAACAAAAATGTTGATATTATGATATCGAGACTTTTTGTATCAGCATTTTTTTTTAAATATCAGAAGTTTTATATCGGGGCTTTTGTAAAGGAAGGGAGGAGGTGAGGTGAAGTGGGGCCCATATTGGTAATTAAAAATCCTGCAAAATGGACTACAACTACTTTGCAATTTTGATATTTTTGAGTCTCGTAATTTATTTTAAAATTAGGAATGGAATAAATTATCAAGATCCCAAAAGCACATTATTTAACTGTTCTACAATTTCGTTGGGAAATTTTGTAGGGCCGTTAGTGAAAAATGCAAAAAATAGTAAAAATTAACTAGAAATTAATATTTACAATGAATTACTGATTCAATTACAACAATTAAAATAATATACGTTTTGTACATTTTTTAACCCAGGCAGTAAGAATTATCGAGCATTAGATGAGCACCATTTACAAACCGTGCAACCAAATGAGATGAAACAAGTACCGATGGAAATCTAGCAAAAAGTCAAACTCAATGAAGCAATCAAAATAGAAATATGATGAAAATGAAAGAAATGGCAAGATTGTAGGATACTTAACCAAAGAAAATATTAAAAAATGATTTAGCCAAAACATTATGGAAAGGGTCCCAATTATTTGAAGTAAATAAGTCAAAAAGGGGGGTGTTGGGCTTTCCCTACAACATAACCCTATTAATCTACTACAATCCTTCAAGGTGGCTTCATTGTTGCTCCAATACTTCCAATATCCTCTTGAACAATTCTTGAAACATATCTATGACCCTCAGTCATGAAATCATATCAAGGTGTTTAGAGACCATTCCTCCAACTAACTATAGTGAAAACATCTCATGAAATCATAATTCAACCGAATTCTAACTATGCTAGTGACAATTCCATTCATTCAAATGTAAATGCTAATTGACATTGCACGAAAGAGAAAGGGCTAGTCTACTTGCAAGAATTAAGATACTCCATTTTTTCATATTTAATCAAATCAGTAACCTACTTTCATCTATCATTGATCTACTTTACATTCACTTGAAAATAAGGAATCTGACTTTTAACATGCTTATGAATAAAAAAACTAATTCTAACTTTGTTTTGCAGTGATAAAAGCAGGAGGTTAGAGTGGTCTAAGAACTTCTCTTAATCATCAAATGATAGGTTGGGGGTCATTATTCATATCAACTAAGCTAAGGTTGAAGTGGTGGTAGTTGTCTTAGTATTGGCATATATGATTAGCATTGATGTTAACTAGACTGGAAATAATGTGTGCTACAACAAATGCACGGTTCAAGAGGATTCCTATGATAGTTGCAGGATTTATGTCAAGAATCATCATAGTAGTAGGCTTATTTGAAAATCCACAAAATGATGACTACTATGTGTTCTGGAGGAATCCCATGGTTGTTGGAATGTTTTGTAGAAAATCATCATAGTAACAAGCTTGCTGAATAAGCCATAAAATGATAATTACAGTGATGGACTAGATGGAATTCCATGGTAGTTTTAGGCTTCATGTAGAGAATCATCACAGCAGCAGGCTTACTAAATAATCCATAAAATGATCACTATGGTGGTTGAGAATTCAATTGTCCAAGCAAAACGTAGAAGGGTCAAGGAGTAGAGAAGTTTGTAGTCATATCACAAGTAGAAAATGGACTCAAAACCCTACACCGGACCCTATCCAATGCAAAGTGCTCTGGAATAGTTTTCCAATGATATGTGGAAGTCCAAAAATGGTTTCATGGATCAAAAGATATGACTTTCCGAATTCCATGGATTGGAAGCCTAAGGAAGGAATATCAGAATCCTGGAGGTCAGGCTATTGAAGATCAGCATATCGGGCATATCAGATATCGGAACCCTGGAGATTGGAAATTGGCACATCAGATATCAGAACATCGGGAAATTAGATCAGATGGCATATTGGAGGTGGGAAAAATGGGATATCGGAAGCACTAGGATATTAGAATATCAGAATATCGGAGAATCAGGACATCAGAGTATCAAAACTTCTTAACTGACTACTCTAAGAAGTTATGATGTCCAATGATTCTGGTAATACTAAATGTTTCGAGGAATGTCAAAGAATATTAACAAAGAATCTAGTTACAAATAAATGTACATTGGGCCCTCTTCTCTCTCCTCTAGTAGGACAGATGGCGGCATAAGTTTGGCTCTAAGAAGCTACAGTGTCATCTAATGTTAGCATGACATGGCAGTGCGATAGGACAAGTGGCAGGATGATTCAACTATATTGGGTGCCCTAATGTGCCAAATCCACGTGACATGTGCCATCATTATGAAGTTACCACATGGGGTGATGACCTCATATCGGATGGTGGAGACCCCTTAACTTTAGTTCAGATGATTTTGGAAAAGTTACGATGAAAGGGTCTTCTGATATTGGGTTGGCACTTGGTCATGAAAATCCAAAGAACCAAGGGCGTAGAGTAGGAATAAAACATCTTAGCACCTAAAATCTAATCTGTAGGTCACAACTCTCGGTCCCATGGAGGAGAAATTCTTATGGAGCTAAGCATCAGAGAAGCTAAGGACATCGAGACTGAGAAATATATTAACGTTCCACTGGGAAGTTATGATGTGGATTTTCTTTGATGATACAGTGCAACAAGTTAAATGATGTATGGGTCAGCAGCTATGAAATTAAATGCAGGGACAAAGGCGTTTATAGTTGAAAGGGGCAAAACCTGTAGAAGACTCTATAATAAGAAATGGAGGAAAAAAAATTTGGCAGAGACAAATTCAAGAGAATGAAGGAAGAAATTTGTTGCTTCGTGTGCATGAATGGTTGTGATAAATGAGAACAGAACGGTCACCTCTATGAAATGTCAAGATTTGTGGAATGATAAATGAGAATGGGACTCTCAGAGGATTGTGCAGGTCACCTGAGGATTAAGTTTTTAGCATGGATCTCTACACTGTCAGATGATAAAGGACTGCAAGTTCTATCTATGTTTCTGTACTATGGAAAGAAACTACAAGAAGACACAATAGTGATAAGGGAATCGATGCCTAAATATAGTTGGGCAGCTAAAGGACACACAACAAATACTACCTTACACAAGAGCGTTTCAAAGAAACAAAACCAAGGTCTACAATGGAAGAGATGGTGGAGTTGAGCGTATTGCAAGAGTGTTGTGTTGTGATTTGTGTGCATTGAGACAGAGACGTCGAAGCACCAGGGAGGAAACTATGTTATACAGTAGCAAGTGCAGCATGAGTGTTTAGTGGAGAATTGCAAGGGTAGCATTGTAGAGAATACAATAGAGAGCCCTTGACAGAGCATGTAGAGTGTAGAGGAAGTATTGCTGTGAGCAACAAGAAAATACTCACTACAAGTGAGCCCAAAAGATAGAGTGAAAAAGTTAAATCTACAAACAACCATTGTTGGTATTTTACTTGTATTATTGTATGTATTTGTTTTTAGTTTGAAAATTGTATGAAATAGTAGAACAGTGGAAAGAGCAGGTTGGTGCTTGCATACTTAAGAGGTTGGTGCCTCTTGGAAAGTTGGTTCTTGCTAATCAAAGGGGGTCAGTGCCTCTTGTGAGTGAGTGCTCACAAAAAAGCAGATGTAATTAAGTGGGTACTTAGTTTACATCATAAAGAAACAACAAAATTGGTGGTATTTTCCCTCTGGGTTTCCACGTGGAGAAAACATTGTGTCAAATGTGTGATGCTCATGTGACTATTGTTTGAACATGTGTGTTTGAAATTTTGTTGGTTCACTACTTTTGTGAATGAATTCTCTCACAAGTAAAATAATATAAGAAGGGATTGTAATCATAATAAGAAAAAGTCAAAAGTTTCTTAATTACGGATTCACCCCCTCACCCCCCCAGCAATTCCTTATTTCAATAGTTGGTATCAGAGCAAAGGTTCCTTCAGCAATAGTCTAATCATTGGAAGGTAGATCTATAAGGAATTATGTCCAAGAAATAGATTCAAGAGGCTTACTCAAGTAGAATACTGGTCTTTGGTGGGACAAACTATGCCTTTTGGAAATTAAGAATGGAAGCGTATCTTATGTCCATGGGAGTAGATGTTTGGACTTCAGTACTAGTAGACTACAATGTCCCTCATATTACACCCACTGATGGAGATGGTAAAAAATTATATGGGCACAATGCTAAAGCCAAAAATGTCATTCTCTTTGGCCTTAGTCAATCAGAACTTGTAAAAGATATGCATTGTATGTATTCTAAGGAAGTGTGGGTAAAGCTTAATCAGATTCTTGAAGGAGATGAGAAAGACAAGCAAGAAAAGCTTCAGACTTTCAGAATGAGGTTTGAAAGCTTGAGAATGAATGAGAATGAAATCATAGCAGAATAATTCCTCAGAGTTGATGAAGTGACTAATATGACTAGAGGAGTTGGTGAAGAGGTCAAGAAAGAGATAATTGTTTAGAAAATATTAGGATCTCTACCCATGAGGTTTAATTCCAAAGTATCATCGATTGAAGAAATGGCTAATTTAAAGGATCTCAAGATGGACCAATTGCATGGTACTCTCACAGCCTATGAGATGAGATTAGGAATAGAAAAGTTTGAACCGAAGCAAGTGGCATTCAAAGTATCCAGAAAGGGAAAGGAGCATAAAGCTCATCGAGACTACTCCAGTTGTGAACCTGATCAAGATCTGGCTCAACTAGCCAGAAAACTGAAAGGGAAGAGGATATGAAATTTTGGAACAAGTCTTAAACACATCAGAAGAAAAATCTCTATCAGAAAAAAGGTTTCTACTCCAAAGAGGATACCTCAACACCAGAGTCAGATTGTGAAAAATCATCGAAGAATGAGTCTGATAAGTGCCTTTTTATGGCCTATGAAACAAACTCCAAGAAACAAGGTATTATGGACTCTGAAGAGAATGTAGAACATGGAGTAGTGGACCTTGAAGGGGAACTCATCAGTTCCCTCGACGAGTTAAATAAAGTAAGGAAGAACAATAAATAGTTGAAGAAACAGCTACAACGTGCAGATTAAGGTATGTATAACTCTAAGAATGAGGAGTTTTCCTATCAAAATGAAAATCTTGAGGAAGCTATCAATAGAAAAGACAACCTAGTCCTTCTATTGGAATAAAAACAAGGAAACTATGAGAGACTGGAAGAAGAGAACCAGAAGTTGAAATAGGAGGTGCTCAAGTTAAAAAGGGAAATGAAATCACTGACATGCAAAGATGATATTCTATGTTTGAAAGTTAACCTAGAGGAGGCTAAATGAAAGAATATATTCTTCAAGATCTGATCCAAGAATGGGAGGATAACTGCCAAAGTCTTGAAGCAAAGGTTGTCTCCCTGAAAACTGATCTTGACAGAACAATGACCAAGAAGGGTTTAAATGAAAAAATTTCTGAAGGGGACAAGGAAACTAGATCAAATCTAGAATAGTCAAAGGCCCTCAGGAATCAAAATTGGTTTGGGATACTCTAAGACACAAGAATCTTCTTTGGGAAGATAAACTTTAGGTCCACAATATTCAAAGAACCATAGGGCTATGGGAAGAAGCATGATGAGATAATTAATGAAGACAAAAGAGCAGGAGGCCAAAGAGGAGATTTTCAATGGAGAATGAACCAATAAATTGTATGACCGAGGTATTTTCCTACACAATCTCATAATGCTTCCAAAAATAGGCATGCCTATTTGTTTTATGGTTATTGTTATAAGTGTCATGTCTTTCGACACAAAGCTATTGATTGTAAAAGGATCAAAGTTGAAAGAGATGAAAATCCCATATATAAAACGCATTATATTTCTAAACCTCAAAAATTCTCTCTCGAGAATTGAAATTTCCTTTTTCCCTTGCTAAGTGAGGTAGAATGCTTCAAATGTAACAATTTTAGGCACAAGGCTAGTGAGTGAAAATGTAGGTTTGAATGCCTATCTAAGTCCAAATATGTTAGACAATCAACTATCTAGAAGGATAATGGGAGCTAGAAACGAAAAACCAAGAAGAGCATGCAGTGTGGACTTGCCTTATCATCTCATAATAAAAAAAACAACTAGTATATGGATAGTGGTTATTCCAAACATATGATTGGGGAAAAAAGAAAATTTTTGTTGCTGAAAGAAAAGGATGGAGGAAACAATGTTGTAGCAAGAATCAAAGGTAAAGGTGTAGCCAGTCTTGATCAAAATACAAAAGCACAAAATGTGTTGTATGTAGAAGGTCTCATGCATAATTTTCTTAGTGTTAGCCAAATGTATGATAATGGATACAATGTAACCTTTTAGCCTAAAGACTATGAGGTCTACAACATGTAGAATGGAAAACTAGTGGGAAAATAAATCAAAACCCACAATAATGTATGTGGTTAACGATTCTAGGGTCGACTGCTACTTAACCAAAATAAGTGAAACACGGTTGTGGCACAAGAGGCTTGGGCATATAAATTTTGACAGTTTAATAAAAGTGAGCAAGATAGGAGATGTGAGAGGATTAACAAGGATATCAAGCCCTGATAATTCAATCTACAAGTCATGTCAGTTTGGCAAACAAAATAGGACTCATTTCAAGTCAAAAGAGTTCTCTTCATCCAGATCTTTGGAGCTCATTCGCACAGAAATTTGTGGCCCAACTAGAGCAAAAACCTCAAAAGGAGAGATATATTTCATGTTTCCCATTGATGATTTCACCAGGGCCACTTGGATTTTCCTCTTAAAATAAAAACCAGAAGCATTCAAGCATTTCAAGAAGCTCTAGTATAAAATGGGAAAGACTTAAGGATAAAATGCTTAAGATCGGACAGAGGGGGAGAGGACACTTGAAGGGATTTGAGGAATTCTATGAATAGCACGGCATCAGGAAGAAATTATTAGTGGCTATAACTCCTTACAAAAATGGAGTGGAAGAGAGAAAGAAAAAAACAATCCAGGAAATGGCCAGAGTTATGCGGGATGAAGCAGGAGTGTCTCACAACTTCTGGGAAGAGGCAACTCAAGTAGCAATATATCTATCAAACAGAACTCAAGTCAGGCCTATTAGTGATAAAACTCCCTATGAGTTATGGATGTGAAGATATACATCAATTAAACACCTCAAGGTATTTGGAAACAAGTTCTTCATTAAAAGGAATGATAAGAATCCTGGAAAGTTCGACTCATGCACTGATGAAGGCATATTGATCGAGTACTCTATTTGAAGCAAAGGATACACGTGTTAGAAAAAGTGGACAAAAAGGATTGAGGATTTCATTGACACAATAGTAGATGAAGTGGGTTCACAATATAAGTCCTTTAAAAATATGAACTCAGATGATGAAGAAAGTTCAGATTTAAGGTGTGCAAATCTGGAGGAAACTGATTCAGACAATGAAGGTGAGGAAGGAGGCCCATCTTCAAGGAAAAAGACACCCTCCAGGTATGTACAAAAGGAACATCTAGAGAGCCAGATTTTTGGAGATCAAAGACATGGTGTCCCAACCATTAGGAAACTTGTTGATAGTTCAAGTTGTGCAAATTTGGCTCTATTATCACAAATAGAACCCAAGAACCTCTATCAAGCAAGTGAAGACAAGTTCTAGGTGAAAGATATGAATGAAGAACTTGCTCAGAATGAAAAGAGTGAGACTTGGGAGTTTGTTCCAAGGACGAGAGAGAAAAATGTTATTGGAACTTGTTGTCTTAGTGGGTCCTGACCTAGGTTCAGAGTTAATTGCGCTAAACAAAATCCTACACTATTGGCCCTTTTGGCATTAACCCATGTATCATAGGTTGAAGTCTCACCTAAAGTAGTATGGGGGGATGATGGAACCAAGTTTCTGCATCCAAAGATCAGTGTGATGTATTTTATTGTCCTATATCTACCTTTGTGCATATTTATAAGCCCCTAAGGCTTAATACTACAACTTCCTTTAAATGGCCTCTAAACATTCGCGAAGGTCTATGATAGGTCTTTGCAAACCCTTAACAGATGGATCGGTTGCTTACGCACAACACACAATAACCCTAGATATGAGATCACGCAGATGTACTTAAGGACTTAATAAAGCTAACATAATGTATTATAATCTTCGCAAAAGTAATTAACATGCATTGCGTACAGTCAATAAGACTTATCTAATAGAGTCGTGCACCAATAAATCAATATTTCATTAATATATTATTCCATCACAACATATATTGCAAACATAAATAACAGAAGTAAACAGATAAACACATGAGCTTCTTCAACAATCTTCTTTACTGATCTTCTATATGGTATTATAGACTCAAGACTGCCTTGCGCACTCAGCTGCAGGGTTCCTCACACTTAGCTATAGAATTCTACTTCTAGGCCTCCACACACTCAGTTGCGGAGCCTTTTCCCTTCTATCTAAGTGTTACTTACTTCCCTTTTCTCCTCTCCTAGACGTAGACATAGATCTCCCTTAGACTCTCTAAGACACACCTATTTATAGCTTTTTACATACAATCCCATGCTCTGCAGACCATGGGTGGATCTCAAAACCGACTCGATTTCACATAGATGAGGATTTAAAACCCCATTTTGAAACCTAACTATCTATGTGCTCTGCATCCATAAATTGTAGGGACTTTACATATTTTGTCAAAATTTACATCAATACTTGGGTTTTTAACCCCAAAACTGACCCTGGGAACCCCATCCCAATAGGCCCCCAACACCAAGGTCATGACTCACCCTCAAGTCACTTGGCTGGCATGGAGATCTTGCTATGAAGATCCCCCAACTCCACCTGCACAACTACAACCTCGACAGTGCTCTGTGTAGCTTCCTTCTTGACCTCTTCTAAGATCTACTCTGTAGTTGGTCCTTTTACGGTTAGCTTCACCGTTTGTTGTGTTTTCTACAGGCACATCAGCTTCTCCTTAATGTTGGTTGATACTTGGTAAGATTCTTCTAACCAAGGTCCCAACCTAGCCTTAAGTATGACCTCTTTCTTCTGAGTTGCTTCATCCTGAGCGAGGAGCTACTTCCCCTCCTGCATTGGCGAGGTGCTATGCTATAGTAGTTGAGTGCATCGTCGACCTGACCTCGTCGTACTACTTCTGGAGCTCGCGAAAATTTGTATTCAATATCTACATGTTTAGGTCTTCCTGAAAAGTTGTGACCAACTCCATTGCCTATTCAAAGAAGGCTGTGCAGTCAGCGGCTGCATCATCCAAAGTGGTTATCCCTTCCTTGATGGTGGCTCTGCGCTACTCCCTGACCTCAGGTGGAGTCATCAACTGTAATTTGAACTATAGTTCCATGATCTTGATATTGAGTTCAAATTGAACTCGCCCAACTTCCGCCTTCCCCTTGCACACTCCTGCAACTAATTTTTGGATCTTGGCTTCCAGCTATGCGTCCTCTAGGATGTGTAACTCTGGCACTATTCTACACGCCTCTGCTACTTCAGCCTCCAGCCTAGAACTTTGTGCCTATATTGTATCATTTTCCTTCAAGGCCCGTGTTTTCTCAATGAACATCTGTTCATTTTTCACCCTGCATTCACTTATCAAATTGCTAGCGCACTGCTCCCAAGCTCTCAATTCCTCCATCACCCCTTCCTGCAACACATGAAGAATCTCATTGGGGGGCACTGTAATGTTCAGCCTAATGTTCTTAAGAGTACTTAAGATGATTCGTTCATTGGTCGATTATGTGCATAGGGACCCTTCCAATAGAGAAACCATGCGAAGGTCCAATGTCCTGACCAATTCTACAGCCTAAGTCATCCCTGGTGCCACGCTCACTTGTGTTGCACTTGCTTGACCTGTGCCCACCTGTATCCCATTAGCCTAGATCTGCAACTCACACAGATCCTTCTAGACTCTCCCTAGTGTCTGCATATACTTCTACTCGAATTGTTGCAGCACTTCAGTGAGCCTTGACCCAGGTTCAGAGTTAATTGCTCCAAACAAAACCCTACTCTACTAGCCCTTTCGGCATCAACCCACGTAGCATAGGCTAAAGTCTCACTCGTAGCAGTATGGGAGGATGTTGGAACCAAGTTTCCACATCTAGAGATTAGTGTGATGTCTTTTATTGACCTAGATCTGCCTTCGCGCATATTTATAAGCCCCTAGGGCTCAGTATTATGACTTTAAGACCTTTGCGAAGGTCTACAATAGGTCTTTGCAGACCCTTAACAGATGAAGCAACCACTTACATGCACCATAAAATAAACTTAGATCTGAGTTCACATAGATGTACTTAAGTACTTAATAAACCTAACAGAATGTATTATAATCTTCATAGAAGTAATTAACATGCATTGTGTACAATTAATATGACTTATCCAATAGAGTCGCGCACCAATAAATCAATATTTCATAAATATATTATTCCATTGCAACATATATTGCAAACATAAATAATAGAAGTAAATAGATAAACACATGAATTTCTTCAACAATATTCTTTATTGATCTTCTATATGGTATTACAAACTCAAGACTTCCCTGAACACTCAGCTGCAAGGGTCCGCACACTCAGCGACAGACTTCTACTTGTAGGCCTCTACACACTCAGCTACAGAGCCTTTTCCCTTCTATCTATGCATTGCTTACTTCCCTTTTCTCCTCTCCCAGACGTAGACATATATCTCCCTTAGACCCTCTAAGACAAACCTCTTTATAGCGTTTTACATACAATCCCATGCTTCGCGGACCATGGTTGGATCTCAAAACCAACTCGATTTCACATACACAAGGGGTTAAAACCCCCTTTTGACTCCTAAATATCTATGAGCTCTGTATCCATAAATTATAGAGAATTTGCATCTTTTGCCAAAATTTACATCAATACTTGGGTTTTTAACCAAAAACTGACCCAGGGGATTCCATCCCAATAGGCCCCCAATACAAAGGTTATGACTCACCCTCGAGTCACTTTGCTAGCATGACGATCTTGCTGCGAAGATCCCCTAGCTCCACTTGCACAACTGCAACCTTGATAGTGCTCTGCGTAGCTTCCTACTTGACCTCTTCTACAAGCTGCTCTGTAGCTGGTCCTTTCGTGGCTAGCCTCATCGTTTGTTTTGTTTGTTGCAATCCCATCAATTTCTCCCAAATGTTGATTGATACTTGGTAGGCTTCTTCTAACCAAGGTCCCAACCTGGCCTTAAGTGTGACCTTCTTCTTTTGAGCTCCTTCAACCTGAGCGAGGAGCTACTTCCCCTCCTGCAACTTGGTGAGGCTTCTATAGCAATTGAGCGCATCGTCAACCTAGCCTCAGCGTACTACTTCTGGAGCTCGTGAATCTTTGTATTCAATATCTGCAGGTTTGGGTCTTCCTACAGAGTCGTGACAAACTTCATCACCTATTCAAAAAGGTTTTGCAGTCAGTGGTTGCGCATCCAAAGTGGTCATCCCTTCCTTGATGGCGACTCTACACTGCTCCCTGACCTGAGTTAGGTGGAGACATCGGCTATAATTTGAGTTGTAGATCGATGATCTTCATATTGAGTTCGAATTGAACTCGCCAACTTCCACCTTCCCCAAGCGCACTCCTGCAACTAATTTTTTGATCTTGGCTTCTGGTTGTGCATCCTCTGTGATGTGCAACTCTGGCACTATTCTGCATGCCTCTACTACCACGGCCTCTAGCTTGGAACTCTATGCCTGTATTCTATCTTTTTCCTTCGAGGCCTATGTTTTCTCAGCAAACATCAGTTCATTGTTCACCCTCTATTCGATTATCAAATTGTGAGTGTGTTGTTCCTGATCTCTCAATTCCTCCATCACCCTTGCCTACAGTGCATGAAGAAGGTCATTGGGGAGCATTGCAATGTTCAACCTGACATTCTTAAGGGTACTTAAGATGATTTTGTCATCAGTTGATTTTGTGCCTAGGGACCCTTTCGGTAGAGAAATTGTGTGAAGGTCCAATGTCCTAACCAATTCTGTAGCCTAACTCATCCTTAGTGCCACACTCACTTGTGTTGCGCTTGCTTGACTTGTGCCCACTTGTGTCCTGTTAACCTGGATCTGTAGCTCGTGCAAATCCTTCTGGACGCTCCCAAACATCTGCATATATTGCTGCTCGAACTGCTGCAACAGTTCAGTGGGTCTTTACCCAGGTTTAGAGTTAATTGTGCCAAACAAAAGCCTACTCTACTAGCCCTTTCATCATCAACCCACGTAGCACAGGTTGAAGTCTCACCCAAAGTAGTATGGGGGGATGCTAGAACCAAGTTTCTACATCCATATATCAATGTGATGTCTTTAATTGACCTATATTTGCCTTCATGCATATTTATAAGCCCCTAGACTGCAACTTCCTTTAAACAACCTCTAGACCTTCGCGAAGGTCTACGATAGGTCTTTGTGGGCCCTTAATAGATGAATCAACCACTTACACGCACCATAAAATAACCCTAGATATGAGTTCACATAGATGTACTTAAGTACTTAGTAAACCTAACATTATGTACTATAATCTTTGTGGAAGTACTTAACATGCATTGTGTACAATTAATAAGACTTATCTAATAGAGTTGCACACCAATAAATCAATATTTCATAAAGATATTATTCCATCACAACATATATCGCAAACATAAATAACAAAAGTAAACAAATAAACACATGAATTTCTTCAACAATCTTCTTTATTAATCTTCTATATGGTATTACAAACTCAAGACTGCCCTACACACTCATCTATAGGGGTTCACACACTCAACTACAGACTTCTACTTCTAAGCCTCCACACACTCGGCTGCAGAGCCTTTTCCCTTCTATCTACCCATTGTTTACTTCCCTTTTTCCTCTCCCAAACGTAGGCATAGATCTCCCTTAGGGTCTCTAAGACACACCTATTTATAGCTTTTTACATATAATCACATGGTCCACGGACCATGGATGGATCTCAAAACTGACTCGATTTCACATAAATAAGGGGTTAAAACCCCCTTTTGACTCCTAACTATCTATGCACTCTGCATCCACAAATTGCGGAGACTTTACATCTTTTGCCAAAATTTACATCAATACTTGGGTTTTTAACCCCAAAACTGACCCAGTGGATCCCATCCCAACAAAATCATTCATAATGTGTGACAACACAAGTTCCATCA
Source organism: Pinus taeda (assembly GCA_000404065.3). Lineage (NCBI taxonomy): Eukaryota > Viridiplantae > Streptophyta > Pinopsida > Pinales > Pinaceae > Pinus > Pinus taeda. The sequence goes on from APFE030429083.1 coordinate 91,961, forward strand.
AAATCTCCAAAAATCCAGTCATTCGTTCAAAAAATAAGCATAGTCTTATAAAGTTTCATTCCTTGAGGGAATAGGTTGTAGCCAACACTGTCAAACTTGAATATGTGGCCACTAAAGAAAAACTAGAAGATACTTTTACCAAGCCATTGGAAAGAGAACCATTTGAATATATCAGGTAGAAAATAGGATTTGTGACTCCTCCCTCCCAATGACTTCATTTTGATAGGTGGTGGAAGCTACTCGGAATGTGGAACTCATGCAAGAGTAGGTTGCAATGGTGGAAGGGGAGAACTCAATAATTATACCTTGCCATTAATGTCAAAGGGGGAGAAGTTTATTGGGGAATTAGAGAAGATCATGCTTGCCTTGAGGGAGAGCTTATGACATTTCCATCAATGGCAAAGGGGAAGATTGTTGGACATTTGGTGGTGGTTGTGTTAGTATTGGCATCTATGATTGGAAATGATGTCAACCAGACTAACAAGAATGTGTGCTACAACAAATGCATGGTTTAGGAGGATTCCTATGATAGTTGCAAGATTTATGTCAAGAATCGTCATAGTAGCAGGCTTATTCGAAAAACCAAAAAACGATGACCTATTGTGTGTTCTAGAGGAATCCCATAGTTGTTGGAAAGTTTTGTAGAAAATCATCATAGTAGTAGGCTTACTGAAGAAGCCATAAAATGATGATTTCAGTGATGGACCACGTGGAATTCCATGGTAACTACAGGCTTTATGTAGAGAATCATCATAGTACCAAGCTTGCTAAAGAAGCCATTATATGATCACCATGGTGGTTAAGATTTAAACTATCCAAGCACAAAGTGGAAGGGTCAAGGAGAAGATAAGTTTGAAATCATCTCACAACTAGAAAATGGAATCAAAAGCCTACATCAGACCCTATCCAATGTAAATTTCTCTTGAAGATTTTTCCAACAATATGTGGAAGTCCAAAAATGGTTTCGTAGATCAAAATATATGATTTGTCGAAGTCTAGGGATTGAAGACTAAGGAAGGAAAATTGGAACCCTCGAGGTCAGGATATTAGATATGAGCATATTGGGCATATTGGAAATTGGAACCCCAGAGATCGATACATCGGCACATCGGATATCGAAACATCAAAGAATTAGAGCAGATGGCATATTGGAGGTTGGAACAATGGGATATCGACAACAATAGGATATCATAATATCATAATATCATAGAATCAAGACATCAAAGTATTTGAACTTCTTAACTGAGTACTCTAATAATTTATGATGTCCAATAGTTTTGATAATAGTAAAAGTGCTAAGGAATATTGAAGAATATTAACAAAGAATCTGTTTGCAAAGCTAAGATCTATTGGGCCCTCTTCTCTCTCCTCTGGTAGGACACATGGCGGCATAAGATCGGCTCTAAGAAGCTATATTGTCATCTAATGTCAGCATGACATGACAATATGATATGGCATGTGGCAGACTGGTTCAACTATATTGGGTGCCCCAATATGCCAGATCCAAGTGAAATGTGTGATCACTATGAAGTTGCCACATGGGGTGATGACATCATACCAGATGGTGGAGACCCTGTAACTTCAGTACAGATGATTTCAGAAAAGTTACAATGAAAGGGGCTTCTAATATTGGGCTGGCACTTGGTCATGAAAATCCAAAGAACCAAGGGCGTCGAGTATTTAGTAAAATAAGATTACCTCCCGATAGGAAAAAAAATGTCTTAGCACCTAAAAGCTATGCTGTAGGTCACATCTCTTGGTCCCATGTAGGAGAAATGCTCAAGGAGCTAAGCGTCAGAGGAGCTAAGGACATCGGGGCTGAGAAATATCGTAACATTCCACCTCGGGTAAGTTACGATGTGAAGTTTCTCTGATGACAAAATATAGTGAGTTAAAATTTGTATGGGTCAGTAGCTATGAAATTAAATGTAGGCACAACGGAGTTTATAGTTGAAAGTGGCTAAACCTGTAGAAGACTCTGTAACAAGAAATCAAGGACAATATTTCTGGAAGAGGCGAATTCGGGAGAATGAAGGAAGCAATTGGATGCTTTGGGTGCACAAATGGTAGTGATAAATGAGAATAGAGTAGTCACCTCTATGAATCATCAAGATATATAGATTGATAAATGAGAATGGGACTCTCAGAGGGGTGTGTAGGTCACCTAAGAATTAATTTCTCAGCATGGAGCTCTACGCAGTCATAAGATAAAGGATGGCAAAGTCTATCTCTATTTTTGTACTGTGAGAAGAAACTACTAGAAGACGCGACAGTGGCAAGGGAAGCCATGCCTAAGTACAGTTGGGCAGCTAAAGGAAAGACAACAAATACTGCCTTTCACAAGAGTGTTTCATAGGAACAAAACCAGAGTCTGCAATGGAAGAGATGGTGGATTTGAGGATATTGCAAGAGCGTTGTGTTATGATTTGTGTTCGTTGAGACAGAGAGGTCAAAGCACCAGGGAGGACACTGTGTTATACAGTAGCAAGTGAAGCATGTGTGTTTAGTGGGGAATTTCAGGGGTAGTGTTGTAGAGCAAACAATAGAGAGCCCTTGACAGAGGAGGCAGAGCGTAGAAGAAGTGTTGCTATGAGCATCAAGAAAAGACTTGTTGCAAGTGAGCCTAGAAGACAGAGTGCAGAACTTGAATCTACAAACAACTGTTGTTGGTATTTTACTTGTCTTATTGTATGTCTCTATTTTCAGTTTGAAAATTGTATGAAATAATAGAACAGTGGCAAGAGCGGGTTGGTGCCTGCAGACTGAAGAGGTTGGTGCCTCTTGGAAAGTTTGTGCTTGCTAATCAAAGGGGGTTAGTGCCTCCTATGAGTGGGTTCTCACAAAAAATAGATGTAATTAACGGGGTGCTTAATTTACACCATAAACAAACAACAAAATTTGTGGCTTTTTCCCTCTCGGTTTCCACGTGAAAAAAACATTCTATCAAATGTGTGTTTCTCATGTGATTTTTGTTTGAATATGTGTGTTTTAAATATTGTTGGTTCACTTCTTTTGTGAATGAATGTTTTCACAAGTAAAATAATATAAGAAGGGAATGTAAGCATAATAAGAAAAATTCAATAGTTTCTTAATTACTGATTCACCCCCCCTCCCCCATCAATTCCTTATTTCAATAGTGTGGACTGAAATAGGTTGAGAAAAACAATGCTATAGGTCTTCTACAAGATGTTGGCTTATGGGAGCCTGACGCAGGCTCAGAGTTATTTAGCCAAAAAAATCCCTACACTACTGGGCCTTTCGGCATCAGCCCACGGAGCGTAGATTGAAGTCTCACCTAAAGCAGTATGGGGGGATACTGGAACCAAGTTTCCACACCCTTGAGATGGATGTGATGTCAATTTATTCTGAACTAGACCTACCTTCATGAAGGTCGCTTCGCACTCTGTTCTAACCTTCAGTACCTTCGTGAACTGTTACAATCGGCTTTCGTGCAGCCCTAACCAGGGGCTAAAGTCCTTTCGCACTGCTATGGCAGTGAACTGCGTTATTTCCCAAACTACAGTGAGTATCTCACTTATCTTATTAAAATATCTTGATTATCTTCATGTAACAGATATTCTAACTTGCATTTACTTAGCCAATACAGTTATACATATTCGTGCATCATATAAGAATTAAAAGTGAAATTCATACCCAATATAATAGATGCATAAAACAAGAAATACAGACACAGAATTGATAGTAACTTCTCTTTATTAATACTTCTAGATGATTATAGACTTGACTCACCCTACGCACTCAGCTGCAGGGGTCCGTGCACTCAGTTGCGGACTACTAAGCCTCTCCGCACTCAGTTGTAGATCCTCTTCCTACTCTATGACCCAAAACTAGACTTGACACTTTAAATCTATCTCACATACATCATCCTTCCTTAGACATTTGTGATTAGCTGCTTTAACTACTTAGAGCTTCACTCTATTTATACAATTACATGGTCCATGGACCATGGGTATATCTTCTACAGCCGACATTACATTATCAAAATTAAGGGTGGACAACCCTATGACTTTTTAACAAAATACATGCTCTGCACCCATAAAATGCGGAGTCCTTACATTGGAATTACAAAATTGACCAAAATCTAGGCTCTAAGCCCCAAAACTACCCTTGAAGGATCTCATGCCCAACACAAGAGCTACTACAAGAGGTCCTATATTTCTACAGGAAGCCCTGTTTTTCTATAGCATGGGCTCTGAGAGCCATTTGACGATAGGAATGGTTCTTGGAGGGCATGAGAAGATGGATGAAGATAGGAGGAAGTGAATGAAAGTTGGGGGAGCCCCCTATCCAAGCCTAGGAACTCTCGGAGGTATATCTTTCACTAAGGATGATGCCCATGGTGTCCTCTAATTTTGTTAATGAAATGACTATGGAAACAAAGTTTGGGGGCAGTGTGAGGTGTAGGGGGAGAAGATGGAAAGGTCCAAGTGGAGATGGGAAGATGTGCCCACCCCTGTAGATCAACACAACCCTGCAGCTAACCAGATACATGCATCAAATGACCATAACACATTGATAAACTATTATGGCAAAAATTAGTTGAATTTGACTAAATATATTCTATTCTACATCACTACTCTGATCACTGAACTAATGCCTAAGTTGCAGAGAATAAAATGCAAATGGATTAGATAACATCTATCTATTTCCAATAAATCACAAACAAATGTTTTTGGACTAAGGTTTTAAATATTTCCAATCACTCTTCCCACAAGAGAGGTGATAGGGAAGCTTGTAATCACAAGTTTTTATAGCTTAATATCTGCTGCAACAAGAGAAATACATGAAATTATTTGTAATAAGAACAAGAAAGAAATATAGAAGAGGGACTAAAGTGTCTAGTTTTGTCCCAAACCAAAGGGCTTCAACCCTTTAAAACTAGCTCAAATGCAAATCGATGGAAAAATTCTCATTAGCAGAAAATAGTAATCTCATACATCACATGAAAGTTAAGAATAACAATCTCAAGCATTAGGCTCAATAGCTAATCTTATTCGAATTCAAGCTTCTGTGATCCATATCATAATGTATAAAGAATTTTTTGGAAGAAATCACATTGAATATTTTTGTTGATGCATTTCGAACCAGTGAGTGTGGTTCATCTTCAAGACATGATGAAGAAACAGATCTAGGAAGAAGGTTAAAAAGGGATACAGGTCAACCTAGCAGCTAGAAGATAACAACTATATTTGACCAAGGTGATGGAAAGGGGAATGCCACATAAT
>APFE030429083.1:103684-122133 GCA_000404065.3 Pinus taeda
GCAGGTCAGGAGGATCACTCAAAACAAAGACAAAGAAATTTTTGTGCCTTCTAGAGGAAGTTCTATATTTCTACAGGAAACATCCTGTAGAACCTTCAAGCGAGCCAGATTCGATTTTGGAAGGGGATCTAAAGCTTGGAATCTATTGGTTATGCCTGCCAGCATCCATGCTCCCATTCCTCACCCCTTTCCATCATCTTTTCCACCTCATTGTGCTCCTTTTATGAAAATTGTGCCTTCTACAAGAAGTTCTGTGTTTTCTACAGGAAACATCCTGTAGAACCTTTGGACGAACCAAATTCAATTTTAAAAGGGAATCTGATGGTGGGAATCTGTTGGTTAGGCCTGCAAGCACCTCTGTGTCCATCCCTCACCTTTCTCCATCATTTTTCCACCTCATTGTGCTTCTACATTGTGCTTCCACAAGAAGTTCCTGTAGAAATTGTAGGAAGCTAGAAATCGATTTAAAAAAGGAAGTTTGGAGAACATGGTAGCTTCCTCAAGGGTTCAGAAGTCCTCCTGCAATTTTCAAACTCCTCCTCCATCATCTCCATACCTGCATCACAGCCCAAGTTCACTTTTCTTACCATGCAACAAAACTGCAAAATGCCTTGAAGCAAAAATACCTAGAACATAATTTGTTTTTTCCCTAACTTGAAAACCATGCATTCATTTGAAAAACCATTTTATGGGGAATTGTACAAGGGTGATGGCAACATGCCTGAGACGTTTCAGCGAATTCTGGTGCACGGTTTCCAAGAAATCAGCCTCCATCTTCTTCATCCATTTTTGAATTTTCTCCATATCTGTGCATCCGTTTCAAAACCTATTTCATGGGGAGATGCACATGGGTGATAGTAGCCTACCCAAGCAGTTTCAGCTGATTCCAATGCACGATTTCCGAGAAATTGATCTCTGAAATCTTCATCCATTTTCCATTTTTCTCGAAATCTGGGCATCCATTGATCACGATTTTGTTATGGAAGGTGCATCATGATGATAGGAACTCGCTCAGCAAGTTTAAGATCGATCCGGTGTACCGTTTAGAAGCAATGGCGAAAACAAGTTTTGGTCCGGTGAAAGTTCAGCAGCAGCAGCTTGAAGGTGCAGATTTGAACGTGGAAACAAATGCTTGTAGCTTAGATCTGGTCAGAGGACACCTGCACAAGGAAAACAACCAAACATCGTCAGCCAAGCCCTCATGCAACCAAAGAAACCAGTGCATGTACCAATGACTAGCCACAGCACCTCAAAGCAACCATTTGACTTCAGGTACATGACTGAAACTCATTCTTCTATTGCACAAATCTAATTTAAAAACTGCATAATGAATGAAATGGTGGAATTAAGACACGAATATAGCAAGGTTAAGCCGACTACCCTCTCTAGCACTCAGCCGGAAGTCACGCAGTACACGTGGACAGCTAACTTACGTGAAAATTAAAGCAACCAGGAGCGTTGGCCGTTTAAACCTCAGTTCAATTCACGACAATGATTACAGGGGGAAAACACACAGTTCAGGAACAACACTTCCAGTTGCTTGTGGCCACGTACACTTGGCCACTTCACTCTCTCACGTAAATCACGCTGAAATTAAATGATGCTTGGTTGAAATTCTCACCACCCTCTGTTCAACTGCGCATAACTGGAGCACACGTCCACCACGTCCAGATCAGTTAACCAGTGGTCCTCTGCAAGATTCATGCCTAGTTTCTCGAGATTTCTGCCGTTTCTTAAAAAATTCCCGCCTGTCGCGCTCTACAGGCGTTTCTACAAGAAGTTTCTATAGGAAACACATAAAACAACCTTCCAGAGCAGAAAAGCCTGGATTTTTCTTTGACAAATTGGAGTTTCGAAGAGAGGTAGGCTCGAACATCCCATCCCCATGCTTAATTTTTGAAAGGTGGTGAATTATCTTGTTTGAAGTGAAAAATATTGGAACCAATCTGCCTGTGGGTCCAGAAAATGTTTTGCTTATATCATACACAGAATTTCTTTTGAATGGTGCTGCGTCATATTCACCTCCATGGTTCCTGCCAGAAAACTCTCCCCATTTTAATGACAAACCACTATAACGCTCACTTGTGCACATATCCAATCTCTATTTTGTTACTATTACATGGTTGGTGTAAAAATTTGCTCTGCACTCTACCTGTGAGAGCCTAATTTCATTTTGACAGTCAAGTTTTGGGGCAGCAACAATATTATAACCAAGGAATTGGTGAGAGGAGAGATACAACCAACAGAGAAATCTTGTCCTGAGAGTCAAGGAGGAAAGCCATATCAGAATTCTCCTTCTGATCAGAGCACAAGCCAAAACAGGGCATTATATCCAAATTCTGGCCGAGGAACTCACTTCATCCAGCAGTGAGGAAAAGGAGAAAATTGAGGTAGAGAGGAAAATAGAGGGGAAGAAAGCTAAGGGTAAGAAAACCCAGGGCAGACCAATAGTGAAACCATCACAAGGAAAGCAAGAGGAAAAGCAAGAAAGAAAAAGAAGGATGAAACAGAGAGAAAAAAAAACAAGTTTAATCCCTGGTAATTGTTGCAGGTTGATGGTACACAATGCAGAAATGGGGCCTCCCAACACAAGCAGAAGGGTCCCTACCAAGTTCCAAGGCATCCTCACATCCATCCCTTCCATGAACACTCATTTTTTTTAGGATCCAGACACAATTTAGTTATGGTTCAACCTTCTATAGGAAGCTACAGGACCTTCTACAGGAAGTTCTGTATTTTTACCAGAAACATCCTGTAGAGCCTTTTGGGCAGGCCAGAATCGATTAAGGAGAGGTATTTGAAGCTTGAAATCTGTTGAGGAGGCATGAAACCACTCTTTTCTTCCATCCTCCACTTGTTCCATCTCCTCTCACCACCATTGCTATCATTTGGTTGAATATACCTACATCGTCATACCAGAACCCTGTTTTATCAGATAGGAATTTGTTTTTTAAGTGAAAAATGAAGCATGTAGAGGCCCACACACCTTACCTACCAAGGCACCCTCAGGACCCTTCATCCGTGAATGCAATTTTGTTTGTTTAAGAATGCACCCCAGGAGGAGAAACGACTACAGGATGTCCTACATGAATCCTGTAGTAGCTGATCCGGCTGGAGCACATACCATGGAGACACTGGCAGCTCACATCAAACGAAGCTAGTGCAGGCAGCATTCACCATTAGAGAGTCGGGTCTCAAGGTCTTGGAACCAGCATCAGCAAAAATTGAAGAAGAAGACACCCCCAGCCATGCAAGCCAAATCAGGAAGTGTAAAAACGGCTTCTACATGAAACTAGAAATCAGCTACAGGACTTTCTACAGGAAGTCCTGAAAAAGGGAAGTAGAAGGAGAAATCAGCCGAAATCCTAGCTAGGGAGGTAGCAGCTGTGTTGGCCGCCCTAAGTACCTCTCCCAAGATAAAGGAGAAGTGAAAGAGGGAGATTCCACTATATTTTAAGGCAAGAAAGGGCATGCAGATAAGAACTGGCAGACCTCAAACCACAGTCAAAGAAGCAAATTTTCATTGAGGACACAAAAGCTAAACAAAAGGAGGAACCTCCTTCAAGGATGTCCATCACCTGTGAATGAGGAAGCCAAAAACCTTCATTGGAAGAGAGATAGTTCAGATAATGGACTCAAAGACAGTTCTTCGGGATGTTTAGACAGTTCTACAGGAAGTTGAGAATTCTCTAGGAAAAGTAGCACAGGCAGTGGGAAGAAGCAAAGAGAAAAGCATGGTTTCATGACAGAGAAGAGGACATCACTTCAGAAGCTTGGCATGACAGGGAGGCCACCAAGGCCATCAAAGATGAGGAGATAGATTGGTTGCTGAGAGGATGAGCAACACTTTCAGTAGGGGGTGATGATGAGCCCCAAAAATGGATGATTATTTGAGCTCATTCAACCTCCTAATTCGACTTAATCCACCATTCTCATTAGTTTATTGCATGTTTTTTATTATATTTATGCTAATAGAGTGAATTGGGTTAGTCATTATGCCAACAAGTCTAATGTGTGCTTTGTGTATCCTTTTTGGTCAATTTGGAGATAAAGTCAATGGTTGAAATGAGCACTTGGCAGCAAAATTCGTGGAGAGTATTTTTAGGAAGGTGTTGCCTTCATTTATGGGCCCTTGCCTTGAATTCTCCACCATTAGCTAGGAGTTCAAGGGCCACCAAATCAATTAACACAAGGGCAGCCAAGCAAGTCAAGTAGGATTCCTGTTAACTACAAGTCTTGGGCAGCCGAGTCCCTAAAGTTTAGGAGGACTGTTGGGGTCCTCAATTTGTATAAATAAGAGGGCTTAGGGCCTCATTTCAGTTAGTAATTTTGGTTAGCCAGTAGTTAGTCATTTTTTTATTCATTTTGTAGTCATTTTGTAGTTCGTTTTTTAGGCAGTAGATTAGCTTTGCTTTCAGCACATTTTCAAGTTCTCCTTGTGGACAATTTTTGGAATGTAACATTTCTTTTGATCAATAAAGATGAATCCAGCTTTGCACCAGCTCTAAATCTCTCTTAGGAGGCTGTAGCTCTTGGGGTTGGTCCCATCTCAAGCGCCCAGTACCTCCTTTGTTTACTTTCATGTGTCTTTACTGCATTCTTAGAATAAAATCTACTATTTAGATTTAAATCTTGTTTTGTTATTTAGGTTGTTTTTGATGAGTAGAATAGCTTTTCATGCTCAGATTTAGTTGATAGGTTGTTAACAGAAAAAGCTTCAAGAAAAGGGCCATCAAACATCTATGGTTTCACCTCTCCCTCAGTGGGATCAGGAGTTGTGACTAGGATGACTTTGCTGCCCACAAAAACACTGATTTTGCTTTGCCATGCAATCACTAGTGTTTGATTTTCATGTGTAGAAGTTGGTTACAAGTTCATAATTTCATTTTATTAGTTGCCTGAGTTAAAATACATGGTTTCATTGCAGGTCACACTTCTGTTCATTCTCTTTACTAACAGCTAGCAAATTAGGTCAACGTAGCTAGGTCTTTGAATTTACAAGTCTTTGTTGGTTCAGATTGGAAAAAAAACTTGCGGAGCACCTGTACCACTCCTTCATCTGCTTATTCTCCATTAGCACCATCCACTCCACCCTCTACTTAGAATCCTTGCCTCACATTTGCCACATTTTCTCACATAACCCTAGTTTTTGTGCAATCATTGTTTCAGCCTTCTTTGAGCCAACTTAGCCATCTACACCTTCTCACCACTCCATCCACTAGTTCTTGGGCCACTTCAGACCCTTATCCTACCTCCATATCCATTCATGCATCTTCCCTCACTCACCGATCCTCCAAAATCCAATTTTTAAACATCCTGTAGAAATTTCTGAACATCGTGTATAAATCTCTGAACATCCTGTAGAACCCCTGCAGACTTCCTGTAGAAGCTCACAAATGAGGTTTCCTGATAGCCAAACTTTTTGAAACTCTATGGAAGGGTGTTAGGGACTCCTTAGACCCTCTTTGAACCTTCCCAACCTTTTGCAAGCATTTCCTCTCACCAATCCACCTCTGCACAGTCAAAAGCTAGTTAAAAGCACATGCATGATAATTCTAACAACTTATTCAAAAATACAAAAATATGGTTCTTTCAGATTCCACTATAGACATAGCTTAGATACATGCATTTCATCTTTTTAGAAGTCAATGGCATCTCATTCAGTAGCTTGCATCTTCCTTCTTGCATCAGTAGGACTAGCTGGTAGAATTAGGGTTTGTTAGGGTTAGCGTTTCTTTTTGGCTATCAGTTTCTTTCTGCAAGTAGATTAGCTTCCTTTGAGTTAGCTTTCATCCATCAATTAAAAAGCTTCTTCTAAGATCTCATAGAAGTTGGCTTAAGCTCCTAGTGGACTTGTGCCAGCTAACCAAGTGACAGCTACGGCAAGAGCTAGTACTTGTGCATACAACACCGTCGCTTCCAAGTTTGTTACGAACTACTGGATTGATAAAATTAAAGAAGGGAGTTCCAGGAGTTGCAGCATTATTGCTGCAATACTGGGGCTCACCATATTTTTGGCGCCGTTGCCGAGGAAGCGTCAGAGTATTGGTGATTGCTACTATTCTTCTATTTTCTACTACAACGTTTTGCTAAGTATTTTATTTCATTTCCATTTTGCAATTTCATTTCTGCAAAAGTAGGGTAGACATTTCTTGCTTTCATAGATTAGCATTTCATTTTTGCAATTTCCATTCTGCAAGCGTAACTTAGCATTTCATTCCTGCAATTTCTTTTGAGAAAAATAGATTAGTCCTTTCCTGCTTTCATTTCAATTCCGCATTTTCATTTAAGTAAGATAGTTAGTTGCAGTTCAAACTATTTTAGTTTTGCAGAAGTACAAGAATAAAAATACAAAAATCAATCAAAAAGATTTCCTTTCATGCTTTGTAGGAGTAGAGATAATTTAGAAAAATGATTGGAAAACACCCCCACTGCTTCACACAACCAACCTTCTCTCTTCTTCGATGGTTGTGATTAAAGAACCCTTAAGTGGACAACAAGACATATTTGAAGAACCTTAAGGCAAGAAGAAGAAGAAAACATTTCTCTGGAGCAAATGGCTACAAACAGAAATGTTGGGAGCAGTACCTTGTCTGAGAATGAATTTGCAAATCATATGGAAGATTTCAAGAGTGATATGAGGCAGTTTCTTGCCATGCAACTGGATACCTTGCAGATCCAAAGGAAGCAAGAGGAAGTCAAGAGGGTTTTGGACATCTTTTGTCCTAGGTGCATTAGAAAGCATCCTAGGCACGAATGTCCAATTCACTCCCTAGAAGTGTGTTTCATCTGTAAAGAATACCATCCTACAAATCAGTGCCCTTCCTTGCCTGGAATCAAAGCTGCATATCAAAGGGCCAAAGAAGTCACTGAACCACTCTATTTCATGAACCAAAGGAGGTCACATGGACCCATACCCTACCAGAAAGGAATGCAAGAGACATTCCATACCTATTACGACCCCTATCAAGCCACTGCCATGCCTTCTTGGGGTCCCCCTGCCCTTCCTGGTCCACACCCCCTCCTTGGTCATATCCCCCTCCTTGTTCCTTCACAGATCCATATTATGCCCAATCATCTGCTCATTCGTTTCACTCTTATGCTCAGCCACAGCCTCAGTGGAATGCACCTCATCAGGGGTGGAGGCCCCAGTACAACACTCCTCTCGCTCATTTTCCTCCACCACTTGCTCAACTACAACCATCGCCTCCTACTCCACCAAGGCAACCCCAAATGCCTGCCCAACCACAACCCCATCCACATACATCTCAAATATACACCTCCACTCAACTACCCATACCACCATTTCCAAAACCATACAATGGAGTAGCTTAATCCAATTCCAAAGCTGAGGCACAACATGTCCAAATGACTCCTCTTGAGCTCAATGATCTTCACCAAAGCTCAAGAAGAGTGTTGCAAAACAAAGATTGTATTGACAACATTGAAGGACAAAAGACAAAAGAAGATTCAAAAGAAAAAATCAAAGAACCATGGGCTGCACTTGATGAAGAGAAGAGATTAGAATCAGAGATCGAGAAAGTTCCCTCATGGTTACCATCAAATCCTCCATGTATTCAAGAGAAAGATCAACAAAAAGAGGAAGATGAGAAAATCATGGTAGAAGGTGACATGGAACATGATCCAGATCAGCAAAAGGACCAAGGAAATCAGAGCTACATTGAGATATGGTTTCAGACGGTCACTAAGTTACAGCAGTACTCTCTTCCTCAGCTATGCTTGATCCATTCAAAGTCAAATCATTTGGTCTCTGAAGTCTAGCTAGCTGTCAAAGCATGCATTTCAAGCCTCTACATCAGTTTATCTCTAATCTCGATGTGCACATGGCTCCATTGGAAGTATTCTTATACTTGAAAATGATTTTGTTTTTCAAGTAGGGTAGAGTAGAAAAAAGAAAAAAAAAAAAGAGAAAAAATAAAAAAATGAAAAAATGGGAAATAAGAGGAAAAATCTAAGGTGAAAACCTCCTCGGAGGTGCCTTAGATTGGCTCATTGATTGAAAACCTCCATGAGGTGGTCAATGGGTTGGAAAAAAGAGAAAAGAAAAAAGAATAAGATCCTTGGGTGAAAACCTCCCTTGGAGGCGCATAGGAGGCAATTAGGGTAGAAACCTCCATGAGGCACCCTAGTTGTTTTTTAAAAAAAAAAAAAAAAAAAAAAAAAAAAAAAAAAAACTTAATTTCCATTAACTAATTGCAGGTTGCAAGAAGGACATTGCAGGTCAGGAGGATCACTGAAAACAAAGACAAAGAAATTTTTGTGTCTTTTAGAGGAAGTTCTATATTTCTATAGGAAACATCCTGTAGAACCCTCAAGCAAGCCAGATTCAATTTTGGAAGGGTATCTAAAGCTTGGAATCTATTGGTATGCCTGCAAGCATCCATGTTCCCATTTCTCACCCTTTTCCATCATCTTTTCCACCTCATTGTGCTCCTTTTATGAAAACTGTGCCTTCTACAGGAAGTTCTGTGTTTCTACAGGAAACATCCTGTAGAACCTTTGGACGAACCAAATTCAATTTTAAAAGGGAATCGGATGGTGGGAATCTATTGGTTAGGCCTGCAAGCACCTCTGTGTCCATCCCTCGCCTTTCTCCGTCATTTTTCCACCTGATTGTGCTTCTACATTGTGCTTCTACAGGAAGTTCCTGTAGAAATTGTAGGAAGCTAAAAATGGATTTCAAAAAGGTGGTTTGGCAAACATGGTAGATTCCTCAAGGGTTCAGAAGTCCTCCTGCAATCTTCAAACTCCTCCTCCATCATCTCCATACCTGCATCACAGCCCAAGTTCATTTTTCTTACCATGCAACAAAATTGCAAAATGCCTTGAAGCAAAAATACCTAGAACAAAATTTGTTTTTGCCCTAACTTGAAAACCATGCATCCATTTGAAAAACCGTTTTATGGGGAATTGTACAAGGGTGATGGAAACATGCCTGAGCAGTTTCAGCCAATTCCGGTGCACGGTTTCAGAGAAATCAACCTCCATCGCCTTCAGCCATTTTTGCATTTTCTCCATATCCGTGCATCCGTTTCAAAACCTGTTTCATGGGGAGATGCACATGGGTGATAGTAACCTACCCAAACAGTTTCAGCCGATTCCGATGCACGGTTTCTGAGAAACTGATCTCTAAAATCTTCAGCCCTTTTCCATTGTTCTTGAAATCTGTGCATCCATTGATCACTATTTTGTTATGGGAGGTGAATCATGATGATAGGAACATGCTCAGCAAGTTTGAGATCGATCCGGTTTACTGTTTGGAAGCAATGGTGAAAACAAGTTCTGGTCCGGTGAAAATTCAGTGGCAGCAGCTTGAAGGTGCAGATCTGAGCGTGGAAATGAACTTCTGCAGCATGCATCCGGCCAGAGGGCACCTGCACAAGGAAAACAACCAAAAATCATCAGCCAAGCCCTCATGCAACCAAAGAAACCAGTGCATGCAGCAATGACTAGCCACAACACCTCACAGCAGCCATTTAACTTCAGGTACGTGACTGAAACTCGTTCTGCTATTGCACAAATCTAATTTAAAAACTGCATGAATGAATGGAATGATGGAATTAAGCCATGAATATAGCAAGGTTAAGCTGATTGCCTTCTCTAGCACTCAGCCGGAAGTCATGCAGTACATGTGGACAGCTGACTTACGTGAAAATTAAAGCAACCAGGAGTGTTTGCCGTTTAAACCTCAGTTCAATTCATGGCAGTGATTACAGGGGGAAAACACACAATTTAGGAACAACACTTCCAGTTGCATGTGCCCATGTACACTTGGCCACTTCACTCTCTCACGTAAATCATGCTGAAATTAAATGATGCTCGGCTGAAATTCTCACCACCCTCTGTTCAACTGTGGTCGCAACTGGAGTACACGTCCACCACATCCAGATCAGTTAAGTAGTGGTCTTCTGCAAGATTCCTGCCTGGTTTCTCGATATTTCTATTGTTTCTTAAAAAAATTCCCGCTTGTCACGCTCTACAGGCGTTTCTATAGGAAACACAGAAAACAGCCTTCCAGAGTAAAAAAGCCTGGATTTTTCTTCGACAAATTGGAGTTTCGAAGAGAGGAAGGCTCGAAGAATGCCATACCCGTGCATGAAGTTTCAAAAGGTGGTAAATTAAATTGTTTAGAGTAGGGAAATTTAAAACAAGTTTGCCTGTGGGTCAAGAATTGTTGTTTGCCTGGGTGATACACGGAGTTCTTTTTAGTTGCTTCAATATTACATTCTCCTCGACGGTGCCTGTTAACAAATCCCCCTTGTACAAACCATAAACTTCTGTAAGGACTGATCTATGCATAAAAAAAATGTGACTTGTATATGGTGTGTGTGAAAATTAATGCACTCTGCCTGTGAGAGCCTAATTTCATTTTGACAGTCAAGTTTTGGGGCAACAGCAGTAGTATAACCAGGGAATTGGTGAAAAGGGAGATACAAACATCTGAGAAACCCTGTCCTGAGAATCAAAGGAGGAAACCATACACAAAATTCCCCTTCTGATCAAAGCACAAGCCAAAACAGAGCATTATATCTTAATTCTTGCCAAGGAACTCACTTCATCCAGCAATGAGGAAAAGGAGCAAATTGAAGCAGAGAGGAAAATAGAGGGGAAGAAAGCTAAGGGTAAGAAAACCTAGGGCAGACCAACAGTGAAACCATCACAAGGAAAGCAAGAGGAAAAGCAAGAAAGAAAAAGAAGGATGAAACATAGAGAAAAAAAAACAAGTTTAATCCCCGGTAATTGTTGCAGGTCGCAGATACACAATGCGGAAATGGGGCCTCCCAACACAAGTAGAAGAGTCCCTACCAAGTTCCAAGGCATCCTCACATCCATCCCCTCCATGAACACTCATTTTTTTCAGGGTTTGGACACAATTAGTCATGGTTCAACCTTCTACAGGAAGCTACAGGACTTTCTACAGGAAGTTCTGTATTTTTACCAGAAACATCTTGTAGAACCCTTGAGCAGGCCAGAATCGATTATGGAGAGGGATTTGAAGCTTGAAGTCTGTTGAGGAGGCATGCAACCACTCTTCTCTTCCATCCTCCACTGGTTTCATCTCCTTTCACCACCATTGCCACCATCTGGTTGAATATATCTGCATCGTCATACTAGAACCCTGTTTTCTCAGATATAAATT
Source organism: Pinus taeda (assembly GCA_000404065.3). Classification (NCBI taxonomy): domain Eukaryota; kingdom Viridiplantae; phylum Streptophyta; class Pinopsida; order Pinales; family Pinaceae; genus Pinus; species Pinus taeda. The sequence goes on from APFE030429083.1 coordinate 114,846, forward strand.
TGTTTTTCAAGTGAAAAATAAAGCATGTAGAGGCTCGTACACCTTACCTGTCAAGGCACCCTCAGGACCCTTCATCTGTGAATGCAACTTTGTTTGTTTTAGCATGCACCCCAGGAGGAGAAACAACTACAAGATGTCCTACAAGAATCCTGTAGCAGCTGATCCGGCTGGAGCACATACCATGGAGACACCAACAACTCACATCAAACAAATCCAGTGCATGCAGCATTCACCACTAGAGAGTCAGGTCTCAAGGTCTTGGAACCAACATCAACCAATGAAAGAAGAGCACCAACACCTAGCAACCAACTCTCAGGCCCTGTTAGAGTACATGGATCGGCAGGCTCAGGCCATAACACACTTCGAGGATATGGAGCGACTATTGGGGGACAATTGTGTTCATGCTTACACCTGTAGGTGGGACACATTGTCCCACAGCCTCAAAATCAGGGAATACCACACTCCAACTAGAATGAGGGAGGCCTTGGCACGAGTGCCTCCCTACAAAAATTCTATGCAAAATCTCCAAGCCAGCTGGATAGGCCTCAAGATAAGTTCCCCTTTGCATTTGGGATTGGTAGAAGGAGGCACAGAAGAAGAAGATTATAAGCAGTGGGAAGAGGAAACCACAGCAAAATTGAAGAATAAGACACCCCCAGCCATGCAAGCCAAATCAGGGAAAACTCTTTCTACAGGAAGCCAAAAAATGGCCACTACAGGACTTTCTACAGGAAGTTTGGGGAAGGGGCAGCAGAAGGAGAAATTGGCCGAGATCTTAGCTAGGGAGGCAGTAGCTGTGCTGGCCACCCTAAGCACATCCCCCAAGCAGAAGGAGAAGTGAATGAGGGAGCCAAAAACCTTCACTTGGAGAGAAAGAATTCAGATAATGGACTCAAAGACAGTTCTACAGGATGCTGAGACAGTTCTACAGGAAGTTGAGAATTCTCTAGGAAACGAAGCACAGGCAGTGGGGAGAAGCAAAGAGAAAAGTATGGTTTCATGACAGATAAGAGGACATCACTTCAGAAGCTTGGCATGACAGGGAGGCCACCAAGGCCATCAAAGATGAGGAGATAGATTGGTTGCTTAGAGGATGAGCAACACTTTCAGTAGGGGGTTATGATGAGCCTCAAAAATGGATGATTATTTGGGCTCATTCAACCTCCTAATTCGACTTAATCCACCATTCTCATTAGTTTATTGCATGTTTTTGATTATATTTATGCTAATAGAGTGAATTGAGTTAGTCATTATGCCAACAAGTCTAATGTGTGCTTTGTGTAGTCTTTTTGGTCAATATGGAGACAAAATCAAAGGTCTAAATGAGCACTTGGTAGCCAAATTCGTGGAGAGGATTTTTAGGAAGGTGTCCCCTTCATTTATGGGCCCTTACCTTGAATTCTCCACCATCAGCTCGGAGTTCAAGGGCCACCAAATCAATTATCACAAGGGCAGCCAAGCAAGTCAAGTAGAACTGCTGTTACCTGCAAGTTTTGGGCATCCGAGTCCCTAAAGTTTAAGAGGATTGTTGGGGTCCTCAATTTGTATAAATAAGAGGGCTTAGGGACTCATTTTGGTTAGCCAGTAGTTAGTCACTTTGTAGGTAGAAATTAGCTAGTTTGTAGTTCGATTTTAGTCAGTAGATTAGCTTTGCATTTCAACACATTTTCAAGCTTTCCCTTGTGGACAATTTTTGATGTAATTCTTCTTTTCTTTCTCAATAAAGATGAATCCAGCTTTGCACCAGATCTAAATCTCTCTTAGGAGGCTGTAGCTCTTGGGGTTGGGCCCATCTCAAGTGCCCAGTACTTCCTTTGTTTACTCTCATGTGTCTTTGCTGCATTCTTAGAATAAAAACTACTATTTAGATTTAAATCTTGTTTTGTTATTTAGGTTGCTCTTTATGGTTAAAGTAGTTTTTTATGTTCAGATTTAGTTGATAGATTAGTAATAGGGAAAAAAGCTCCAGAAAAGGGTCAACAACACTTTCGGTTTCACCTCTCCCTTATTGGATCAGGGGCTGGAATTGAAGTAACCGTGTTGTCCCAACAAAACACTAGCTTGCTTGACCATGCAATCCTTAGTGTACTGTTTTCATTTGCAGAAGTTGGTTATGTGTTCAGATCTCTGAAATGTTTCATTGCATAGTTGATATACATGGTTCTCTTTCAAATAAAGCTGTTGTTCATTCATGTTATTGATAGTTAGACTAGATTAGCTAGGACTTTGATTATTTGCAAGACTTTGTTGATTCGGTTGAATGTACACCGTGCATGGAATCTCTACCACTCCTTCATCCACCTAAGCTTCATCAGAGCCACCTGTTCCATCTCCTAGCTAGGTTCCTCATCTCTCATCTATCCTTTCGCCCGTGTAACCCTACCTTCTTGCTCAATCATTGTCTTAGCCTTCTTTAAGCCAAGTCAGCCTTCTACACCCTCTCACCATTCCATCCACCAGTCCCTGGGTCACTCCAGGCCCCTATCATACCTCCCTATCCATTCATGGATCTTCCCTCACTCACCTATCCTCTAAAATCCACTTTGTAAACATTCTGTTGAAATTTCTGCAGATCCTATAGAAATCTCTAAACATCCCGTAGAACCCCTGCAGACTTCCTGTAGAAGCTCACAAATGAGGTTTCTTGATAGCTAAACTTTGTGAAACTCTTTGGAAGGGTGTTAGGGACTCCTTAGACCCTCTCTGAACCTTCCCAACCTTTTCCAAGCATTTCTCCTCCTTGATCTACCCCTGCACAATAAAGAATAGTGAAAGCACATGCATGATAATTCTAACAATTTATTCAAAATACAAAATATGTTTATTTCAGATTCTTCTATAGACATAGCTTAGATACATGCATTTCATCTTCTTAGAAGTCAATGGCATCTCATTCAATAGCTTGCATCTTCCTTCTTGGATCAGTAGGACTAGATGGTAGAATTAGGGTTTGTTAGGGTTTGCGTTTCTTTTTGGCTTTCAGTTTCTTTCCGCAAGTATATTAGCTTCCTTTGAGTTAGCTTTCATCCATAAATTAAAAAGCTTCTTCTAAGAGCTCATAGAAGTTGGCTTAAGCTCCTAGCGGACTTGTGCCAGCTAACCAAGTGACAGCTGCGGCAAGAGCTAGTACTTGTGCACACAACACCGTCGCTTCCAAGTTTGTTACGAACTACCAGGAGTTGCAACATTATTGCTGCAATACTGGGGCCCACCAATAATACTAAGTCTATGTGGGATAGGAAAGGTATTGAGAAGAATAAAGGAAGGTGGTCTAAGAAGAGAGTAAAATCTCAGGATACAGATGAAAAGGAAAATGCAACACCGTACAAGAAATTCAATGCAGTTGACAAAGGACAGGGATTTCAGAATGAGGAGTAGAACAAGGGTGATGGAAATAAGCCTTTGTAGTGTTGGACTTGTGGGAAGGATCATTGCGGGAGATATTTTCTACAATAGGGTGGCAAACCATAAATTTACAATGCTCAAGAGGCGCATATATATGGGGATGTTGGAAAGAGTATTCCTCATATTTATGCAACATTGGAAAATAGGAAAGATGATCATCATGCATCTATTATCAAGATGGAATGTAAGCTTTGTGATCAATTTGTTTCTATTTTGATTGACCCTAGATCTAACTATAGTTATATTAGTCCTAACCTAGTGAATAAGTGTTTCTTGAATAAAGAAGTGCATGCAAATTCTTGGTTCGTGCAGTTGGATACATGTATTAAGAAAATAGTTCATCATTAGGTAAGATCTTGTGCATTTTAGTTGAACGGTATGTCTACATTAGCACATCTAAAGGTGATTTTATTCAGATCATACAATATTCTATTAGGTATTGTTATAGTGAATTTATGATTGTGGATAGAAGTATATTCCCTAGACCTAGTGCACTGGTATAGAACAACAAAAAGTAAACAATATAAAGTTTCCCTTAGAAAAATTGAAGAATGGAAATATGCTTACTTGGAATCCATTGCAAGATTTACTCTCCTCTTGGCTTGTAAGCTCCAGTCATAGTTCCGATTGCTATAATTAGAACCTATACATATAATCATACCAAGCCAAATATCTACGACATCTATGTAGAATTATCCAATTACTCTGTTCAATGGATCACGAAAGCATTGAAATACATGAATGCAAACATAACATAACAAATATAGGAAAATTGTATACTCTTTGTATTAACATGAATAGGAGAGATTTTAAAACCAAGAATAGTAGTTGATCTTGTGGAGCTATCCCAAAGTTGAATTCTCCTTCCTTGTCACAAGCACATCTCAATGTCACCCTAATGCATGAAGATAATGAATCTCTAAAATTTAAGACAACATCATGAGGGTATGATTAGTATCCACAAGCCAACCCTAATGTTGTACATCGTTGTAAATTTATGGGAGTGTGGTAGTTTAGGAATTATTATCCATTTACCAATCTAGGCTTGAGATCCACTTGAGATGGGATGATGAGCTGAAGGGATAAGAGGTGAAATCTCCAAGGGAGGATCAAATAGGATTCAAAGTTCTTATCCAAGGTAAATGGTTGAAACAACTCTCGGAAGATTCAGGATTCTTTTTAATTTTCCCGCATTTCTAGAACCAACACACCCCCAAGAAGGGACACCCTGTTGCTAATCAGCATTGGTGTAGAATGGAGCAACCTGCTACTGAGCAAATGTCCCTAAAGGGCCAGGGTGCATTGTGCCTTAAAAGGATTGATTTGAAGCAGTCAAACCCAGAAGCTCGGGCATTTGGAAGAGTCATGCTTAGGGGTTTAAGTAGGGATGATGATGAGGTGTTCATATATGTTGATTGATCTAGTTCGTAGTCATATTGACCAGATGTGACAAAATGACCTATAACAAATTCCCCCCTAAAGTGTAAAGTCAAAAACAGTGGTTTCCGACTGAAGTGCTTTACCTTGTGACAAGTTTGGATTAAGAAAAATTGGTCGAGATCATCATCTATTACAATATATTTTCATCATGATATGTTTGTTGAGGAGGCATACCCATGCTCAATACATAAGCTAACATTACATGTACAATAATCAGGAACTTGTTCCCACTAATAACAAAGTGTGGATCCATGATTGGATGATTGTTTGTATTATCATAGTCATCATGCTTTGTAATATTGCAATAATCCTAAAAGTACAACCTGAATGGATGGAACTAAGTCTAGTGTCTTATATCACATTTACTTGATCATCCAATGTACGAGTCTAACCATGCGAATAAAGGGGTTGAAGTCAAACATGGAAGACACCATCTGATTACCGACCAATGATGTAATCCTTTAACAAATGTGAGAGGAACCACCGATGATGTTAATGGTTCTCAAGGTACACTAGTACAATCTGTATTGTGTGAATAAATGAGTTGAAGTCAAACACCACACAAAATTTATCAGTCGAAGGCCAATGATGTAAACATGTCTCTGAGAGTGAGGAAACTTTCCATTGATGTATACAAGTCCTAAGGTACCAAAGGAAGAGTTTCTATGTCAACTTCCTAGATAACGAGGTAATGTCGACATGAAGTGACCCATCGTAGGAGGGCCCTGATGTATCCCCCGTCAACAACACAAAACATGTATCATGATTTGAGACAAAATGATGTTGATATGGAACGGGTTTAGGAATGGTAAACATGGAATGAAGGTTTAAGAGTATTGTAGTAGATATCAACTGAATGACTTCTCTTGAACAAATTGGCAACACTTAATGGAGTTAGTAGCATTGACCCAAAACTGAAAATGAAGGCTTTGAAATGGTGTGATGAACCAAATTACAAGCAGATTTCCCAACCCAACAGCCACAAAGATGAACTGGAAGAATTTCGTGTTTAAGAGCGACCCATTTCCATTAATAGGTGGAGTATCACATTTTCCAAATTTCCCAAACCATTACTAGTCAATACCTCTTTATTTTTAACAAACTTGAGGAGGATAACATATGATTGATCTGTACGTTCATCCTTTAGATGAATCCCTTTGAGTATGTTTAATGAACCCTATGAAGGAGTGTTTCGGTCTCATCATGTTCAACGAGTCCATCATTTTTTGATACTTTTAAAAGTCCAGTGAAGGTCTAACTCGACTGTTTTTTCATGTTTAGAGAGTTTGAAAGAGAGACGAAAAAGAAAACTCCAAAGGTTCATTTTTCATAAATAGTATCTTGAGTCCAAAATGGTAGAAAAAATTACTCTAGAGAACCTATTAGCCATGTTCAACTAAGGTATTCCTTTTTTGTAGATAGTCTTGTAGAAATTTTGAATAATATGACACTTATTCATAGAGATTATCCTGATTATACACTATTTGCGGAATCATGCATAATACATAACCTCCTCCACATTGATCATCAATTTTGCGGAATTAAGAAACAATCGCATGCGCACATTGAAGCATCAATCACACATACCAACACAGTATATCATGGGGAAAGCATGCAGTTGAAAACCCCCAACTATCTGTATATTATATTGTTTGAGAACATGTAAAAATACATAGTACAATACTCCTCACAAGTACTCAGTACTATCTCCACCTGTTACACACAAACTAGCTCAGATCTGAATCAATCACAGGTTCAAATCTCCTTTGCTACTTGCCTGCCTCCACTGCACGATCCTGCATGAGAATAGATGAGAATGGCTGAACCAAACTCATATTTCCCTTGTGTAACACTTCGCAATCCTCATTGGCAACTCAATCCCACTGGTTGTGCAAATCACATGCACAACTATAGTCACAACTGACAGCTGTCTTGCCCTTTCACTCACCTCTAACACTTGTCTCCACTGAACTGTCCATGCACTAAGTTAACTGATGTATTCTTTAGTTGATTTATGAGTTAATAATTAGTGAATTAATTTAATAATTAATTCACATCACTCAACGCTAGTGTATTTGTTAGTTAGACTAAATACAACTAGTTCAACTAAGTCAAACTGAACATAAGTCCATCAACTCCTAATCCAACTCCACAGAACTCAATCACTGAAGTCCTAACTTAAGTCCTCCATGCAATAGCTCAAGTTAGCCCACAAGAAAATCGTATTTCCTTCTGTGAGTTTCATGTGCCACATCTGTAGCTCGAACTGAAGTGCTTCAAGAGAATAAGATAATGTTTATAGTCCAAATATTATTAAGATCTAATAATATTCGACTGTTCTATTTTTAGCCTGGTAGTCTAAAAATAGACTCCACCCATATGTCTAAAAATAGAGGTCCATCTATTTTTACCAACATGACCAATCATCCACAAATAGCATCCT
>APFE030429084.1:0-36747 GCA_000404065.3 Pinus taeda
AATAATAAAAGAAAGGCCCAATGATGATTGCGGATTATGAATACCTGAGGGACATGACCTGTTGCATCTGAAGCTTCTTCGTAGTGTGAAGTCTGGCCAACATGAACCCATTGCAAAATCTTCAAATCAGTTTGCATAGAGAATCAATGTTGGCTATCCTAGAATTTACAGGAACTAGTGGGTGACTTTCCGGGGGCAGTTTATAAAACAATAAAATATGCCATGGCTTTCTAGATCGATTTTGCAACAGGGGTTTTTGCCCTCATGACCACATTGACAACTTCCTCGAGTTTAGCAAATATTTGACACCAATCTTATTCTACTCACAATGCTTTTTCTCCTTGTCATCAACAGATCCAATCCAATCTTATCCAATGAACAGTCTTTGATCCGACTTGATCCAATGAACAATCTTTTTCTCCTTGCCTCGTTTCTAAGACATAGGTAGACCCATCTTGTCAATTCTCGTATCGTTACTCCAATGTTAACCGGTTGGATATTTGGCAATTGTATTTATGGGGATTTCAAATGGGAGCCGATGAAGGACTTGAAAGATAGTACCAAGGTAGAAATGGAAAACAACGATAATGATAGGATCCTAGGTCGATTCTTTCACATCAAACAAGATATGAAAGCAATGCAAGAGATATTTGGAAAACTGCAACATGCTTGGCTACGGGGGAGATTCCCTTCAATAGTGAGGATTTCCTTGTGTGTGAAACACTAAGGTCAATGCCAATCTTGGTCAGGTTGATCCCAACGAGAGATTGGGAAATACAATTGAAGAGGCAGTTGTCAAGCACAGTGCCACAACCCAACTTGATTTTCTTTAATTGCTTTCTTGCACATGCTCGCAACAACAAACTACATTGCAAGCCACCTCAATGAACCTCAACACACAAGCTTCACCTCCACCTTCTACTACAAATCCCCTTCCAGTTGCTCACCAACAAATCTAAGATCTAAGGAACCTTCAATGGAATACTCTTAGAATCCCTCCACGACTTCTATTGGAATCAGTTTAGTGTTACATGTGAAGAGCACGAACAATTCTAGAAGTGCCCAAATGGAATAAATTTGTGAGTCCGAGAGTAGAGCTAGGGTTCCAGTGGGGAAAATATTCCTTAGATTATGCAATTCATGGGCACTATGGAGGCTAGGTTTTCGTCGGTGTTGGGTTCTCTGCAACCCGCCACAGTGATCAATGGCTCCACTACAAAAACAGTGCCAATGATATGGAACAGTAGGAGGCTTAAAGGGTTCCCCCTGTGCAAGGTCCATTGTTGAAGAAAAGGGTAACTAGGTTCGGTATTTGTCAATGTAATTTTGATCTTTGTACTTGTTAAGAAAAACTATATATTATAAATTATAAATTATTTGAATGAGTTTCTTGCTCATTCCATAGGTCTAGGAAAGTCAAAGAGTCAAAAGAAAATTCAAGATCTCTTCTTGAGCCTATGTGTAATGTATATGGGACAAACCGAATGTCTAGAACAACCCTCCAATACAAGCACAATCCTTTGGATGAAGTCGGCCAGCAAATGAACTAAATAAAAGTCATGTCAGCTTGCAAATAGAGACACATCTGTTCACACTGACAGGTCGGCTTAATATGTGCATCAAACCACTATAAATAGGCATGTAAGTTCAGAATTACGGTCAAGGAATTTTGGACATCTCTCTGCAACTAGGATCTCTGAAATCTCAGACAAGTATAGGGGTCTGCAATCCGCATTACAGAAGGACACATTTTTGGATGTCTCTGAAACAGTCTCGGTGTAGCAAGATCTCGGTGCAGGAAGAATACCATCACAGTCTCGGTGGATATCAGCAGTCTTTGCATATATATGATGAGAAGGATCTCAGTATTACTGTCTCAGCATGGTTAAGGATCACGATGATCCCACAGTAGCACACACAGTCTCGGCATATCTGTTATAAAGAGGATAATACACTCTTGACATACTCACAGTCACAGTCTCATTGTAATGATAAGAACCTCAATGATCCTACAGTAATGTTCTCTGTCTTGGCATACATTCTAAGTACAGCTACACTCTCATAGAAGTAATCATGTAAATACAGTCATGATCTCGATGAAGACAAGGTCAGTATAGAGACCTAGTTGACATGGTGATGATCTCAGTGAAGGTGCAGCAATCGTCTAGATGAAGGTGCAGTAATGGTACTACTGTAATGCAATAATGATGACCTCAGTGAAACAACAGTGATGAAGATGATCTCAGTAGTAACAAAGGAAGAGGATTGGTGTCTTGGTCTTGGAGTGGCATAGAGAGTCAAGTATAATGGTCTTGGTGTTCGTTAATTAGAATCTCTATAAGAAGAATTATGTGTGGGTTTTCCTCTCCCTCTTGAAGAGGTTTTGGCCTTGGCAAAATGCCAACTTCTTGTGTACTTGTCTCTTTGTTTTGGTAGCAGTTTGATGAAGTAAACACACACACTCTGAATAAGAAGAAGATCAAGATAAGATAAATAGTAAAATCATTTCACAAATTGTTATCAGGTATAGAAGAATCTATCTAATGCTAATTTCCCTAGATTCTTCAACACGTATTATCCAGTTGTCGTCGTTCCAAGGGAGTTTTTCTGTATTGGCCATGTTGTTCATTTGATATCTGAGGAAGCCCATGGGCTAGCAAAAGGTCGTAACAGTTATATTGTGTGGATAATAGCCCTTTTTCATCTCAATGTCTCAATTTATTGCTCTGAAAATGATCACCTCGCTAGGCAATTATTTTTAAAGCTAGGATTTAATATACTAGGGGTTTTCTCCTCAGTCTTTGTTTCTGCTAGTTTTCTATATCCGATATGTTATGTATTATGTTCTATGGAATTGGGGTCGGTGTTTCCGCCTACGCTTCCTCTGGGGGCCCTTCGACAAAAGTGCCCCTATCTTTGTCCTTTGGCCTGAGAGCCCATCTCCTTAGACAAAGGAAGATTTGAAAATTTGTTTCCAGATTTTTATAAAAAAACACCAGTGGGAAGACCTCAACGTTTTGGGTTAGAGATACAGATTTTGTCTCTTACCTAATGCAGTTTCTTCATGATAAATGGGGCTTTCCTTTACATTTCCAAAGTCTGCAGTTCGAAGGGAAGGTTCTCCATGACCCCCATGAGCTCAAAACCTACAGTATTAAAAGGAATTCAACCGTTATTCTAAACATTAGGTAGTGTGGGGACACAAAGGAAGCCAGACCCTCAAATGGGAACTCAGTCTCGTTCAAGTATTGCAAGGGAAGAATTCATCCTCAGCTGATAAAAACCAATTTATTCCAAGTCCCTATATTATAGAGCAAACGGAGGATGCTCCAGCTATGGAAGTCAAACTAGATGAGGTATCATCCCTCCTCTGTCCTCCAATCCAAGATAGTTATATGCAGATTTAATGGCTTTGGGCCAAAACCTGAAGCCTTATTCCAATGGATTTCCTCCTTATGAACACTTAATTGTGACATTTACTTATGTTCAAAGGCCTTCTTCATAGTCCAATTTGAAACACAGAAGGATCTGGATTTTGTTTTAAATGAAGGGCCTTCGTCCTGGAGCAAAAGCCAGTTTATTCATCACTCCATGGTTCCCTGAGTTTGATGCTACAACCATGGTATGCTCTAATAAGTCAGTTTGGGTGAGGCTCCCTAACCTTCCCCCTCCCTTTCTAGCATCACAAAGTCATGGAGGATACCGGAAACACTCTCGGTAAATTCAAAAAAATGGCTTGGGAGAGGACAGTGGTCTCTTTACATTTGCCAGAATATGTGTGGAGATTGATCTCAGCAAAGGGCTCCCAGATCATATTATATTGAAACATAAGAACTTTCACTGGTCTCAAGTTTTAGACTATGAGAACACCGCATTTCGATGTTGTGTATGCTTCCAAACAAGGCATTTACAGAGCACATGTCCATAGGAAAAGAAGAACCCTAAGAAGAAGAAAGGGGATTCTAAGAGGCCGAAACGATGGCAGTTCCCAGAGCATCCTCCTTCAGAAGATGAAGTTGGAGAAACCAAGAAAAGTCAACTTGACAAAGAAGAAGTGGCAATCATAGCTCAAAAAGGATATCTTCCGCATGGTGATGCTATGGTTCAGTCAATCCCCACCCCCTCAGATAGGACCAGTCCTACAGATTCAACAAGGCTCCCCTGTTGTAGGTATGCTGATTTCGGATGGGCTCGGGGGATCCAAAAGAGCCCATGTATTAGAGATCTTTGATTCTGAGAAAGAAGCCCCCAGGGAGGCCGCAAACAAAAGATTGACACTCGATCCTCTCGAACCAACTTCTGATGGTTGGTGCAAGGAGCAAAAAAAGAAGGGTAAAAAGTCTGGTTAATCCAGAAAAATGTCAGTTTACATTATCTGTTTCCATTGTATGTGTCTTATGTATTCCATTTTGTTATGTTGTTTTATGCTCTATGCTTGCATGGCGATTATCTATGGACTACTTCATAGCATATGCAAAATGTGATTTTATTTTTCCTCGTGATAAATAAAATTACGTGTCTTTTTCTACGAAAATAAAAAAGAGCTAGGGTTCTAGTGGTCGTCAGGTCAATTGTCAAAGATATCCTTAATGGAAAGCTTCTCAAAGCCTAGGTTGAGAAACTAAAGGATTCAGAGTTTCAAATTGTGGATGTTAGCAGTGGGTTTTCAGAGATTTTTGCTAAGGATGAAACATACCAAGAAAGAGGAAGGGGCTAATTTATGGAACTAAAGGCGTGGATCAGTTGCCACCGAATAGAAACAATGGGCAATGGGACTAACAGATTAATGATAGGAAATTTGGCACATTTTCACTCCATAAATCAATAGGTTGACCACAGAAATAATTTAAATCACATTTAAATCCAGCTACAAAGGTGTTATGTAGATCTCATCTAATATATGTCAAATTGTTGACAAGTACCATATCTAAAACCATAAGGTGAGAACTTAGAAGCTCTACACACATAATCAAATCTGCTCTTTTATAAACACAATCTACACTAGATCTATGATACCATTAAGAATTCAAGGATAACAAAAGCAAAAATCATGACCTCTTTATTGGCATTGCATGTTAAAATGAATGTAGATCTACGTTTTGTTGGCATAGGAAGCGTGGCTTCTCTCAAAATCCACTGCCATGGAGCAGCTTCATAACATCTCGTCAACTTACGACCTTACCTCTGATAGCCTCGTCATGCTCTCATAACCTCACTTTGATAATGCCAGCCTCTCATAAATCACACCATGGCTTTGATACCATGTTAAGAATTAACATAGGCAAGATGAGACAAGCAAGATGGCGAAAAAGGCCTAAAGCCCTATTGTAGTCCTTTGGAAAAGGCTTCATGCCATTGTGTTATATTGTATTGATCTCAATGTCTGAATTTATAATACATCAGTGGACCTTCTAGATCTTCTAGATCTAGATCCAGATCACACTGATAACTCATCAGTGGATCATCATGACAACTTGTTAAGATAAGAATCGCAATTGTATTCTTAGACTTTATGATTGTCTAGGGACTCAGTCTAACATAGAGCTCACACTGGGCTTTTACCTACATGCTTATTACATGTCCTAGCCATCTTTTGTGTTTTTCATTTTCCTTCATTTGTGGCTGCATACACTCTTATCTTTCTTTCAGTTGCATTCAATGTTATCAAAACCGAACAATTGACCAAACTAGTAAACCGCCGAATCAAGAATCAATCAAAACTAGACAAGAACTGGTAAAAAAAACCGTCAACCAAAAAAAAACATAAAATATTTAAATTTTAATAAAAATATATATATAATCATGTGCGTCCATATGAATCCAACTCATTTATGCACAAATGTGCAAAAGTTTCTCATTCATATAGTAAGAGAGCATATAACAAAAATAGCACTTAGTGCAAAACATCTTTCAACCAAAAATACATCAACAAAGAGGCTCTAGATGGCCTCTAGTTTCAAAAAAAAGCATGCTACAACAAATACCTACATATCATCAAAATAATTGCCTAAATTGGGATCCCCATCATCAATATTGCCCTCTAAGCATTAAAATAAGATAGAAAAAATTTCACATGTCAAATTAAAAGTTTGTTTGAGTGATGGGTACATTTTTACTAGGGTCATGATAGAGGAGTTCAACAACCAATGCCACTAACATCAAGGTACATAAGGGCTTGGTGCTCTTGATTAAATGCTAGTTCCACACCGTTGTACATAATAGAATTCAATGGAAATGTTGCAATCTCCCAATCCTTAAATCCTTAAAGCTATTAAGTATATTGCATTTTGAGTGAGATCTAAAATTCTGCTTTCTCCATATGAAATCCAATGAAGTTAGAACCACTCTCAAACATCCTAAATCAATTAATGGTAATGTTAAAAATTTAAATAAACAATGAAAATGAAAGATAAAGGAGAATGTCACTTTTACCATTAACTGCATAGCAAGAGGAGGGCCCTATGCTTGAATATTAAAATGCCCAACTCAAAAATTATTGTTTTAAAAAAAATTGTGTTTTGAATGTCCTTAGAGCCATTGTATTGCACTAGCCGGTTCGGTAGAAAACCAACCCGTTTGGTACCAAAACTGACCTTTTCAGGTACCAAACATAGAATCTGACCGATTTGGAAGTCAAATCAATCAAACTGCCCAATTCCACTAGTTCTAGTCCAATTCCGATAATAATGGTTGCATTAACCTCTAAGGGCAAATTAGTGGGCATTGACTCAAAGATGAGGATATAGGGTGCCAGTCCCAATGACCAATGACAATCAACCCAAAGAATGGAAGTGGATATAAGGGAGAAATGGAAGATGGTAAGCATGGATTAACTTGGGCACGCTATATCAATCAATGCCTCCTATTAGTGCCCCTCCTAACAATGGAAGAAAGGGGCCTCATGGGAGGTCACACTAGAGTAGGGGCAAAGGAAAATCTCGCAGGTGAGATATAGGAACAAGGGTACAATCAAGAGTGATCAATCATCCAGCTTGGCTTGTGATCCATCTTAGTATACCCCAAACATTAAATGGAAGCACATGATTACAAAAATGGTTTGTGTAACTTCTGACAGATGACCCACCTTCTTTCAAGAAGTATGCTAGATGGGAGAGAGCACTAACCAGAGCATAGATGGAGAGATTTGATGTAAATCCATCTGTGGATCATCATAGGGTTGTTGGCTGGCTGGTTGACCAAAGGAGAGAAGAATTTTCTCCTAGGGGTTACCCACTTTTGGTGGGTAATAATCTCATTTAAACATGGGCCTCCTAGCCTCCCAGTACAAATTGAGAATCATCCTAGTGATAGTGGGAGTGAAACATAGTATGAAACAACTATTCTAGCCATACAAAATGAAGATTTAATCTAAATTGGCAACGGTTGACTCAAAAAAGATGTATATAAACATGATAAACATGTGTAAACAAATGATTAAGGCACAATGATCCATTAGTACGATGGAAAATCAGAGATCAAACTCAAACAGAATTGCATCTAAAGTGAGTTGGACACTTCAAAGTGACAAGGTCTACAAAAATAGGGAAACTGCTTTGGAAATACAGGGTGGCTCACTCTACTAAGGGCCAACAAAATAGCACTTCGTTGAAGAGTAGAGGAGTCAGGACAATTAGCAATATTAATATGTTGTCTCTTGCTCATTATTATTCAATTGGAAGGGACTCATTAACAACCTTCTAGTAAGCCCACTGAATTTGACCCCACATTTTCAAAATATGAAACTCAGGTATGCAAGCATATGACATATTTCTAGAAATGAAATAATCAGAATTTTTGAACCATCATCCAAGTTCATTCCCATTATTGTGCTGGAATTATATACTATCAATTTTTTCGAAGTTCTACAATTTGTGCAAAAGTTGCAACCGAGTTGTTGATGATGATTGTAGCTCAATGAAGACACTTCTACACAAGGCTTAAATGTATAAGCGTGCTCAGGTCGCCTAATACACCCCTAACCTTAGCAATTACTTTAGTGATTAAAGTAATTTCTTTTATAAGACAAAAGTGAGTTACTGTAATGAAATTCAAAGGTTTTTGCATTAGTGAATTAAATGAATCTCAACAATCAATCACTTTGGGGGTTAGGGTTGTGCATTCAGTCAACAACTCAAGCTTATTAAAGGAAGGCTAGACCAATGGAAGACACACAATGCACAAGCCATTCAGAGGAGGACATCTCAGTGATTGGGTGTAGAAGGACTTCCATTCAAGTGTTCAAGGGCACAACACAAGACACAGTGAGTGAAATCTCAGTGATTGGATGGAGAAGGACTTCCATTTAAGTGTGCCAGGTCCGAGGAAGGTGCAAGGAGCATCAACGGAGATCCATATCAGCCAAGAGATAAATCGAATGACAGATCTAGTGTTAAAATTGGCAACTAGGGCCAAACTCCATGTGGGTCATCTTATTTATGGCAGCTGATATTTTTCTTAGATCCCTCTCATCGAGAGGTATAGGATTGATCTAAACTTTAAAGATCATCCATTTCCGATAAGTATTCATGGAGATATGAATTTATTTGTGTTATGGGACAATTTGTCAAGGTCGGATAGCAACCAAATAACCCCTCATGTGCTCAACGTTTTAGTATAAAAGGAGATGACTTGAGAGTCATTTCACACACACTTCACTCTTGATTTCTCTCCACTCGCTTTGGTTTTTAGTGGAAGAGAAATCTAGTAGAGGAAGCCCTAATGGATATCAGATCTAAAGCCACGTAAAGAAGCCCTAGACGCTGTCCTAAAGAAGCCCTAGATGCTGCCCTAAAGAAGCCCTAGACATTGTCCTAAAGAAGCCCTAGACGCAGTCCTAAGGAAGCCCTAGACATTGTCCTAAGGAAGCCCTAGCTACAGTCCTAGAATACCCTAGACGCAGTCATCTAAATGAGGTATGTTCACACTAGGGTAGGCCGCATTTCATAAGGGAAATTCTGGGCCAGATGAGGATGGTTAGGGACTGTTGTGTGCCCTAACCAGTCCCAGAAATTACAACAGTAATGAAGTGACAAACAGCAGCGTTTTTATGGTGTGTTGGCAGCAAAGGAAGATGGGACAGCAAGGTCACATGGTGCAGCAAAGGAAGATGGGACAACAAGGTCACATGGTGTTGCAAACACAAATGGGACAGCAAGCAATCATAGGAGCAGCAATCACTAATAGTGGGATAGCAGTGCTTGGAATGTGACAACAAGGTGACCCATGAAGTTTGAATGCATGATAGTGCAGCAATATGCATGGGCAGCATGATAGCAATGATGGCATGGTACAACAATGTTACAATGACAACATGATAGCAACAATGCTACAATGACATAATGATAGCAGTGATGTTACAATGATGGCATAGTACAGCAATGTAACAATGGGTCAGCAGCAAAGGCATGCTAACAATGAACAGCAATATGGTAAGCAAGGTGCAGTAAGCACATGGTGGCAAGCATGGTGCAGCAAACACATGGGACAGTATGGCAAACATGGTGCAGCAATGGCACATGATGGTACATGATGTAGTACAGCGATGGGTACAGTCATGATTGATGAAGCATGATGAGATGCAACATAGTGATGATGGGTGCAGCATGATGCAGCACAGTGAGGTGCAGCATGATGATGAGGAGCAGCACAATGATAGTTGCAGCATGGTGATGGAGTAACCTGGGAGAATCAATTGAAGCAGCATGTCTTCAACTGAGTTCAGCTACCTCATGTATCATCTACTTAGAGATGATCTATGCTCTTATTTAGATAAGTCAAAGTGTTGACTTCTGTTGTAAATGTGCGATCTCTCTCTCTCTCTCTCTCTGTTGAACTATTGAACAACATATAAGAAGAATTGATCAAGGGTTTCCCTGCATTGGGGTTTGTCCCTGGCTAGCGCCACATCTTATTTCCTCTTGTCTTGGCTTGTCTTCTGCGATATATGTTTATGTTACATCTGAAATTTACTTTTAATGTTGATGTGATTTCCAATCTGGAAAAGATATTGAGCTAACTGTGAAAATTGAAATAAATTGCTCTAAGCATAGAACATACCTAAAATTAACATGGTATCAGAGCTAAGGTGAAGACAAAGCCCAAGCAAGAGTGAAAGAAAAATCACCGAAGACAGTTGGGAAAGGACAAAAGGATCAATGGATTCCTCATCCCTCTTCAAATTCACCAAGAGTGAAGTCGAAGCAGAGAATATTATCAAAATGTCGTAGCAGAAGCTTCTGATGGCCTACCTAAAGATCACTTCATTGGGAAGTCCGGATCTAAGGGTGGAAGGAAAGGCAAATGCCTTGTTTGTAATAAGTTCAGCCATTATGTGAAGGAGTGTCCGAATGGTAAGGACACATCACTTGATGATAATAACAATCATTCCAGGGACATCTTCAATGATTAGAGGAATGATAGGTGACGCAGGTCATCAAGGAAACGACTAACTGTTCAAAGAAAGCAAAGAACCCCAGGTATGAAGAATCAAATGTTGTTTTTGATAAGATAAAGAAGCGTTAACTTGTATTGGCCCTCTCCTTCAGACTCTTTGGGAATCTAGCTTATTTATTGTAGTGCTTCAAGGCACTTCATTGGGATGCTTTTACTCATGGGTTTAGAATGGAAATTTGTATCAAGTTGCAGGATGGTCCATTGGGGACATGGTCCTAAAGAACTCTATCAAAAAGAGCATGAAGGTACATGTCTAAGATGCACTGAAGGAAAATCTTACAAGGGGACCATTCCCCTCATGTAGCAAGTCCACAAGTTTGGAACAACCCGAGGGCTTTGAGATTCATGATCAGGAATCTCATGTATGCAGGTGGAAGAAATCCCTTTATGGCTTGAAGCAAAAAACCCCGGGCATGGTATGAGAGGATTGATATATGTTTGATAAAGCTGAGATTCACTAGGAGTGAAGTCGATCCAAACCATTGCTTGAAGGTTGTGGATGATAGACCTCTCATACCGGCACCTTCTGAGGACGACCTCTTTCTAACAAGTGCAGACCCTCTCATTTGCAAAAGTAAGAGAGAGTTGGATTCTGGATTTGGAATGGTAAACTACAAGCCCGTGACTACCTTGATGGAGCTTAACTTTCAGAAGTTATGTGGTAGTGATGCCGGACCAGATTTGGGAAATGCCTTTGAGTTTCATAAACTCATTTGCACATTGGGCTCATATTTGGTTGAGCCTCACTGGATTGGTGCCAAGAATCTTCTGAGATATCTTCGGGGCACAATCTCTTATGGATTGAGATACACTGTCGGAAATGAGAAGCTGCATGATTATTCGAAAGTTGACTGGGCAAGCAGTGTGGAGGATCGCAAGAGCACTTCTGAGTGCTAGTTCTCTTTGGGTTCTGCTTCGATATCCTGGATGAGCAAGAAGCAGAAGTATGTTGCTTTAAGCACCGCTGAGACTGAATACATAGCTACGAGTATGATCTCGTGTGAAGCTGCCTGGTTGGGGAAGCTCTTCAGTGAGTTGTTTGTACACATGATGGATACCACCGTGATCTTCTGTGTCAACCAGGGGGGGGGGATTCGATTGTTGAGGAATCTTGTATTATGTTATTGCTCCAGCATATAGACATCAGATACTACCTTATCTGGGATATGGTACACGATAAGCAAGAAGGCTCCATTGCATTAGGACTGATGTGCAAGTTGCAAATGTTCTGTCGAAGCCCCAAGGAAAGGTCAAATTTGTGACTTTCCAGAACGACTTGGAGTCGTTGAGAGACCCTCTTATGAGGGTCCTCCATGATGCATGCATTGAGCTCTGGGAGCTCCGGGGGGCTTGGGGTACTTCTTAGAGCAATAAGCGACCATTGGGCGACTCACCTTCCCCTAATGTTGTGTTGTGTACAGGGTGAATGGTTCAGCCTTCCCCTGTGATACCATGTGGCGACCTATGGGCAAGATGAGTGGTTCTCCCGTCGAGGCATCCTACCTATGCAGTTTGGGACTCATGGGAAATACCTCTCATCAGACCAATGAGTAGGGAAATGGGGTTAGGGACCATAGTAGTACTATCGATGGACGCATCGTTGTATCTACCGTACTCCCTATGCGATGGCCTCCATTGATCTGGGATCAATGAAACTGATCTGGGATCAGTATGAGTGGTTTGAGACACCCTTTTTATATTGATTTGGGATCAATTGGAACTGACTTCAGGTCAGTAAGAGTGATATGACTCACTCTCTTTTGGAACTGATCTAGGATCAGTAAAAAGTGGTATGACACACTCTCTTCATATGGGACTGACTTCGGGTCAGTAGAGAATGGTATGAGACATTCTCGATCAATTCTTATTCTTCATGGTTCAACAGAGCAGAGTAGAGCAATGTAGGGCACTGATGGCAGAGATAGTACAATCTAACATATGGATTAGCGGATGGAGTTCTCATTAGTTGAGAGGGAGTGTTAAAATTGGCAACTAGGGCCAAACTCCATGTGGGTCATCTTATTTATGGCAGCTGATATTTTTCTTGGATCCCTCTCATCGAGAGGTATAGGATTGATCTAAAGATCATCCGTTTCCGATAAGTATTTATGGAGATATGAATTTATTTGTGTTATGGGACAATTCGTCAAGGTCGGCCAACAACCAAATAACCCCCTCATGTGCTCAATGTTTTAATATAAAAGGAGATGACTTGAGAGTCATTTCACACACACTTCACTCTTAATTTCTCTCCACTTGCTTTGAGTTTTAGTGGAAGAGAAATCTAGGAGAGGAAGCCCTAATGGAGATCAAATCTCAGCCACATAAAGAAGCCCTAGACGCTGTCCTAAGGAAGCCCTAGCTGCAGTCCTAAGGAAGCCCTAACTGCAGTCCTAGAATACCCTAGACGCAGTCATCTAAATGAGGTATGTTCACATTAGGGTAGGCCACATTTCATAAGGGAAATTTTGGGCCAGATTTGAGGACGGTTAGGCACTGTTGTGTGCCCTAACCAGTCCCAGAAATTACGGCAGTAATGAAGTGACAAACAGCAGCATATGTATGGTGTGTTGGCAGCGAAGGAAGATGGGACAGCAAAGTCACATGGTGCAGCAAAGGAAGATGGGACAGAAGATCACATGGTGCTGCAAACACAAATGGGACAGCGAGCAATCATAGGAGCAGCAATCACTAACAGTGGGACAGCAGTGCTAGGAATGTGACAGCAAGGTGACCCATGAAGTTTGAATGCATGATGGTGCAACAAGATGCATGGGCAGCATGATAGCAATGATGGCATGGTACAGCAATGTCACAATGACAACATGATAGCAGCAATGTTACAATGATAGCATGATAGCAGCAATGTTACAATGATGGCAATGTAACAATGGGTCAGCAGCAAAGGCATGCTAACAATGAAACAACAGTATGGTAAGCAAGGTGCAAAAGCACATGGTGGCAAGCATGGTGTGGCAAGCACATGGGACAGTATGGCAAACATGGTGCAGCAATGGCACATGATGGTACATGATGCTTAACAGCGATGTGTACAGTCATGATTGATGAAGCATGATGAGATGTAGCATAGTGATGATGGGTGCAGCATGGTGCAGCACAGTGAGGTGCAGCATGATGATGAGGAGCAGCGCAATGATAGGTGCAGCATGGTGATAGAGTAACCTGGGAGAATCAATTGAAGCAGCATGTCTTCAACTGAGTTCATCTACCTCATGTATCATCTACTTAAAGATGATCTATGCTCTTATTTAGATAAGTCAAAATGTTGACTTCTGTTGTAAATGTACTATCTCTCTCTCTCTCTCTCTCTGCTGAACTATTGAAGAACATATAAGAAGAATTGATCATGGGTTTCCCCACATTGGGGTTTGTCCCTGGCTAGCGCCACATCTTGTGTCCTCTTGTCTTGGCTTGTCTTCTGCGATCTATGTTTATGTTATATCTGCAATTTACTTTTAATGTTGATGTGATTGCTAATCTAGAAAAGATATTGCGCTAACTGTGGAAATTGAAATAAATTTCTCTAAGCATAGATGATAGAACATACCTAAAATTAACATCTAGGCTGGGATCAACTAGATCTGATCCAGGGTATTGTTGTATATGTAATTTTCTTAAAGGGCCATTCTCCCAGCAAGGGAGCCTGACTAGGTTCTCAAATTAATAAATGAAGAACTGTCTGATTGGACAGAAGATTTGTGTGTTTTGAGATTGGTTATCATTTTGCTTCCGCTGTTTAATTTTTGTTAAGATCCCAGTTGTGCTTTTATTCAGTAGATCTGTAGTCTGCTAGGTAGTAAATTGCCAGGTTGCTGAGTTCAAGGAAATTTTAACACGAGTTCTCTCCAATTGACAAAGTCTGCAGAATTTGTAGCCATGTTATTTCCCATTAAATAATTCCATGCAAAAATTGTAGCTCAGAGAACCTCCCTAGAAAGCATCATTATCATAGATAAAAGGGTCTCCATTCAAGACACCTAATTGAAAGGACCATGTCAGTTGAGGACGTTATTATTATTAAAGAGAATGAGATGGTGAATGTACAAGATGTCATTATTGCAACTGAGAGAACAACCATACAAGATGTCACAAGTGCAGGAACTAATATTTGTCAAAGCCATCATAATTTTAACAAGAGAACATCTGTACAGGAAGTCTGATTTACAGGCTACAGCAATGCCAAGAAGGGCATCAATACAGGAGGGCATTTATACTGAAGAACATCACCTTTGACATTAACTGTGACATCATTCTCAGCTACATAACCTGTACATTTCATGCTGATGACAGCATCTCCGATATTATCCTTTTGTCACATAGAACATCCATTTTTCTACCAACGTAATTTAATTTCACAAGTTGCCTATTCCCTGAACTGGCCTCATCTAAATCAACTTCTTCTGCAGTATACATCAGTATTACAGTGACCTGTAATCTATGTCACAAGGTTCGTCGAACTTTAACCTTGAGGTTTGAATTTTGGCGAACCTTAAAAAAAATTTGAGGTTCGGCAAACCTCATCGAACATCATAGTCATTGACCAAGTCCATATATCAAAACTCATAACTTCATGTCACAACTCAAGCTGGTAATTTGTCCTTGCAGTTTCCATGTCCGTAATAGCATTTTTGATGTTTACTGATGTTGATTTCTTACTATTTTATCTTATAATTCATTTTAAATTGATATATATATATATATATCGACTAACCAATGGCGAACCTCATCAAAAAATTCGAACTCAAACTGAACCTAATCATTGCCGAACCTGAACTCGAACCTGAACCATGTGACATTGCCTGTAATATGCATGAGTTTTTCTCCTGAACTTGAACCCGAACCATGTGACATTGCCTGTAATATGCATGAGTTGTTCTCCTCAAGGAATTTGTGATAGCACCGAAGAAGGATACCTCAGTGAAGTTTCTCATCAATGTGACCAAACTAGGTATTAACTATTAATTATTATATAATTTATTTGAGGTACCAAAATTCTCCGAAAGGTCATAGATCCAATCAATAAAACTAAAAGAAAACCACAATCAGAACGCTGAAGATGAGGCAGTTGACTGGGATTAAATGGTACAATGCAGAAAGGATGAGACAGTCGTGGAGGACCTTGGGACCTCATGCCAAACTGTGCAGATTCCAATCATCTGTGACATCATCTAACATCTATCTGCTTTTAAACAGATAACCTAACAGGAAATATGAGCAGAAATTGATAAACAATAGTTGGGACCTGGAAAATCAGAACTGTGAATGGTTGAATGCATGGGACTTCATTAAAGCACATAGACAATGGCAACCTAAACGGAAATTTCTAGAAAAAATGCAAATCCCTTGCATCAGCAAAAAACGTAAAGTTTGGCAGCAAAGTAGAAGAATACTTCAAAGTCAAGACTTCATACTTTTGTATATGGATCCTTAGCAAAAACACCAAACCAGGTGTTTGGCAAGATACCTATTTCCTAATCTCTTATTCCTTCGTAAAATGTTAATTTCTGGTAGCATCAGATGTGCTCTAAGCCTCAAAATTTGCAAGGAGGCTTGGAAACATGTATTCCACAGTACCCAGAAATCATTTTGGGAAATTCCACACGGAAACTGTTTTATTAAAATAGTTAATTATTTTTAATGGGTGCATCTAAACTTAGGAAATTTAAATAATTAAAAGCTATTAATCAAACTGTGGGCGAAACTTCTAGAAGAAGACGAGGATCAAGCCAAAACGATTTGAGCCATTGATTAGAATCTATGTTACCGGATCCGGCAACAGGGAGACCAAGATCCACAGATCCTCAGATTTGATCCGGATTCAGATACGAAGGAATACTTATGAAATACAGCAGGTAGTGGATCTTTCTTCTTGGGAAACGGATCCTCCTTGCCAGAAATGCATCCCGATTCATTTGCCGGAACCCGCAAATTTTTTGGCCAAAAGCCAGAACCCGCAAAAGTTAAAACTTAAAGCATGTGCGGAGGAGTTTAGGGTTTTCATTCTTGACTTTAGCTAAAGGTAGTGTGGTCCCTCTTTGTCGGCAGTGCACCCAACATTCAACAGGCAGAACAGGCGGCATTCGGATTATTCAAGCGTTTAGCGTTTCGCTTTGGCGTTATTCACTGTTCAAGCATTCAACGCTTGTCGTTTGCTGGACCAAGTCACATCGTAAGCCTGCAAGGTATATTATATTAAACAGGCGTTTGTCTATTGAACATTCCGCTAATTCATTTCCGCCACAATGTTTCAGTTTTTCTCACGACTTAGTCACCACTGTCTCGAATCTCACAGTTCACTTGTTAATTGATCAGTTATAACCTATGATAAGTCGTATTCGGGCCAGCACCAGTTCACTAATAACGGGCTCATCCCCACCTTTAGCCACCCCATCAAACTTATTTGTAGCCCGTCAAAATTGTTCCACACAGTTTTAAACTTGTTAAATTTTTAACTTTTAAACTTTGGCACATATTGATATGAGTCATATTTGTCACCATGGACATAAGCCCCATCTTTGGTGTTGTCACTCTCGATGCCTTTTGTGCTTGGTTCACATATTAAAACACACACACAGTGACACTTAGAAACCACTGAATTGAATGCAAAGCCAAAACAAAGGACTCGAAACCTTTTGAAAACTTTGTTTGTCTTAACCCCACTTAGTATAAGATTTTTCCAAATGATAGAGGAAGTACCTTAGCAATTAGTTAGCACTATAATAGTCAGCCCAGTGCTTTCTAGAAGCAATGGTCATTGATAGCTTCTTCAAGCAGAACTCAAGGTAGTCGGGCCAGCTTGTCTCACCTCCACAAGTTCTACAAAAATACTCAAAACTACTATCGTGTTCGTTTGCCAAGAGTAAATTGTAATTTATGTCCAAGGTCTTGACATTAGAGTGTATACATTGTACAATCTAGACTTAGAGGTTTCACTATCTTGAATCTTCTGCAAAGTTGGCTTGCTTCTAGGTTACAAGATCTGCCACCTCAATCCGTGGATAGACAACTATGCACCTCAATTTAACTTGCCAATTAAATAATTGGGCCAGCACTATTAAATATGATTTATTTTTGTTTATCATATATGGGAAAGAATATATATGACTGCAAAACATGGTTGGATCTCTATCTCCTCTTATCTTATTATTAGAAATATTAATAATAATTGCATTATTGCACTGAGAAGTGTTCTACCATTCAGTAAGATATTCATATTTTAGTGGCGTGTTAAATGAAGTGTATTTTACTTTTTATTATTTAATTCAAATTGTTTATTGTTAATTATTAATATATTATAATTTGAACTTTATATGCAGTACTGAGTAAGATAACTTATAGGTCATTATCATTATGGACCCTGAACCATCACAGCGTGAGCAGAGTAAAGGGGAAATCATCAAAATAGACCCAATATCTCCACTATGGCAATATGTGGAGATTATTGGAAAATTTCTCAGAGGTGGTTCATTTAAATGGAAGTGCAATGAATGCCAAGATATCAAAAATGGCTCATATACTAGAGTGAAGGCCCATCCCACTAGTCAAACTAACACAAGGGTGCAAGTATGCACCAGGCCAAAAGATGCAAATGGCAAACCTGACAAAGGTTTGAGTCTTGGAAAAAGGAGTTGTTGATAGGAAGTTTGCTAAGGGAAAACACCCTGTGCAAAGCTCTACAACTAGGCCTCCATTGCCATCTTGGCCTGCTGCCACAACTAATAAAAGGCCCACTCTAAGCCCTCTTGAAACAGCTTTCAATAATCAAGGTAGAGACATAGTCGATGAACATGTAGCTTGTTGCATCTATGCAAATGGGCTAGCATTCAATTTGGTGCATTCCCCTTATTGGCAACAAATGATTAAAACAGTTAATGAAGCGCCAAAAGGGTACAAAAGCCCTGAATATGAAAAGGTCTGCACTACTTTGTTGGCATCAGAGAGACAATCTGTGGATAGACAACTATAGGCAATCCGGGATACATGGGCAGAAACAAGGGTGTCCATCATTTCTAATGGATGAAGAGACCAAAAAAAAGTCTATTAATTAATGTTGTTGTAGAATGCCCCCAAGGGGCAATGTTTTTGAAGGTTGTTGATTGCAGTGGAATAGAGAAAGATGCATCTTTCATATCCACAATTCATATTGATGCAATAGAAAGTGTGGGGCCACATAATGTTGTCCAAGTTATTATGGACAACGTGCAGGTTTGTAAAGTTACAGGTTTGATTGTGGAGGGTCAATACGATCACATCTTTTGCACTCCATGTGTAGTACATTCATTGAACCTTATGCTTGTCAAGATTGGTGAGATTGAATGGATTAATGAAATATATGTAGCAGCAAAAGAAATCCAAATGTTCATAACCAATCATTCAATGTCTCAGGCCATATATCAAGGTTTTGCAAAGTTGGAGCTACTGTAGGTACTTTTTTTTAATCAATATTATTTCAAATTTCAAAATTTGTATTGGAAATTCTTAATTTTAATTACAAATTTGTATATGATTTCTCATTTGAGATTTGTCTTTTTGAAACGTTGCTGAAACTTGTTTTGCCTTCCACACTCTTGTCATAAAAAGACTTGTGAAGGTGAAACAAGCATTACAAGCAGTGGTCATTGACCCTCTTTGGGAATCATGGAAGACTTCCACTTCTGATAGAGAGTAACAAATCAAGTCCATCATACTTGATGATGCATGGTGGAACAACGTCCAATACTTTCTACAGTTCATTGAACCAATCTTGACCTCGATCAGGGCATTTGATACAGATACACCTTGCTTGGGGGAAGTTTATGAAAACATTGATAGTATGATAGAGAGGATAAGGGAAATTATCAGGCCAAGTGAAAATGACCCTTATGAAACATTCTATTATTTAGTGAAGGGCATAGTTATAGAAAGGTGGAACAAAATGACCACACCATTACACCTTTTGGCATATGTATTGCACCCTAAATATTATCATACCAAAATTTTGTCTTTACTTGGTAGAACAGCGCCAAACAAGGATTCTGAAATGGTACAAGGATACAAGAAAACTTTGAGGAAAATTTATAGAGATATGGGAGTTGCAATGGAAGTCCGCCAAAAATTTGGAGGGTTTGTACAGTCTACTAGTAGCTTTTCAGATCCAGTAGCTATGGACAATCGAGGGCATTTTGATCCTATTACTTGGTGGGGCTTCCATGGTGGGGATAGCATTCATCTCTCTACTCTAGCCACCAAGTTGTTATCATAGGTTGCTAGTTCCTCATCAGCTGAGAGGAATTGGAGTACATATGGCTTCATCCATTCAGTGAAGCGAAACAAGCTGGGAATGGCAAAGGCTAACGATTTTGTTTATGTTCATTCCAACCTTTGTCTTCTATCGCATGTTGAACCAGAGCATAAAAATGGTCCGAGCATGATGTGGGATGTGGATCCTGAGATCTTTGACTTGAACCTGACACTAAATGACATGACCCATCTCAACCTACTTGAAGATATTGTTCTGCCATCAGTCCAGCCTACTGATGCAACTTCCTACATTCTAGGACCCCCATCATCTATTCATGATATAGAGTTGCAATATGCAAAAGATATAGATCCATTTAAGGATATGTAAATGTATTTACTATTATCATTTATGATATTATGATCCTTTTTGTTACTTTGTATGAGGGATGATGCATCATTTCAGTGTTTCAGTCTTCCTATTTATAATATATCTAATGGTTTCAGTTCTAAAAGTGTTTGATGGTTTCATGGAGTATTTAATTTTTGAACTATAAAGTGTTTTTTAAAATTTAAAAAATATTATTATAATTTATTTTTTGTACGTGACATATCCTTGCCGTATCCGGATCCTGGATTTTCGAAAAACTAGCAAATCCAGATCTGGATCCTGGATTTTCAAGAAACTAGCGGATCCGGATCCGGATCCGTATCTTGGTAACATAGATTAGAATCTAATACGGGTCGTTGGTTCTCAACTGGAGGATTATAAGTAGAGGCTCAAGGGGCATTTGGAAGATATCATCAAGTGGGAGATCAGAGATCGAATTTCTGAAGAGAGCAATGCAGTAGTTGCCAGTGAGATTCGAAGTGATTTCTTGCAGTGAGGGGTAGAGATAGTTCTGGTTGGAGATTTCTCCTAATCCGAGAATACTCAACAGAGGCAGAGAGAGATCCGAGAGAGACAGCACAAAGCCTTGAGGAGATCTGTATTTTTGCTGGAGAGATCGATTTCTGAAGCTGGAGGCTGGAGTGTGACACAGGGAGGACAGAATCGAAGTATCAGAGAGGCAAATCGATCAGCAAAAGGGGTGATGTTGTCCCTAGGAGCTGTGACGTTGGGCCTATGCAGTGACTACGTAGAGGCAGCAAGGGGCTAGCCATTCTGTGGTTGGATCAGTCGAGATCTCCAGTGATAGTGTGAGGTATTTCTCACTAATCTTCTGCCAGTCATATTCTTTGTACTAGATAGCCAGCAAGGCATCTAGAGATTGTATTCAGAAAACTATTGTTTAATAATACAAACCCTCAGTTGTTGCACTGGTTTTCCCACATTGGGTTTTTTCGGAGATATTTGTCCAAAAATAACTGTGTAGATGTGCGTGATGTTTATTTCTCTCTTGCGTTGTGTTTAGTTTCCGCAGTTTTTATTTATGTAGGCTGCAGTGTATTTAATTCGATATTTGTCATAACACACAACAAGTAAATTAGTTAATCGAATTAACAATTAAAATAATTAGCATCAGTTGCTGCAATAGGAATCAAGTAACCGATTTTTCACATGGTATCAGAGCAAAGATTGTGAGCAAAAGAACTCAAAAGCAGAGAGGAAGAGGAGTTTGAAATCACTGCAGAGGCACATTCGAATCCCCGGTAGGCAACGCAGTCCTTGGGCTAGAAAGCCGAAGTTTTGAGGAGAAATTGATTTCTCTGAGTGAGTCGATAAAGAAATTCGATCTCCAGATCGAAGCTTTCCAAAGGCAGAAGGGAGCAACGTATTTTTCCTTGCAAAGCAGATCTTCAGCTGGGACGCAGATACTTTGCAGCAATTGCTGGCAGAATAGCGTCAGTGGGAAAGAGAGAGACATTGTTGAGGGAATTCTTCCTCAGAGGACTTCCAACAAAGAAGTCTGAATTCTCATTTGCTGAGTAGCAATAGGGAGCAACAGATCTACTAACTCCAACAGGGAGTGCGTAGGCTAGCCTAGCAACAGCACAGAGGAGAGAGGAGGCAGTTGGACAATTCATTGGGAGAGATGGCAGTGAATGGGTTGCGAGATCAGGATCAGTTGGAGGGTGCATCCAACTATGTGATCTGGAAGGAAAGGATCTCATGCCTTCTGGATGAGCACGATCTCAAAGCTTACGTCGATAGTGTGGTAGTTGTACCCGCGGATCCAAATCCGCTCAAGAATTACAAGGCCGAGATGGCGAAGGCCAAGAGGATGATCCTCGATGAAGTGAGGGATCATGTAGTGTGTCACATTGTCAGCAAGGATACTACTCGACAGATGTGGGAAGCTCTGGCCACATTATACGAAGGATCTTCCGGGCAGCGAAAGATGTACTTGGAGCAAAAGATGAGATCCATGCAGATGCAAAAGGGGGAATGCATTGATTTGTTCGTTACGAAGCTTCAGGAGATCTGAGACTCGTTGGCAACTGTGGGGCCAACACCTCAGCCTACCGAGATGGTGAGGCTAGCCCTAAATTCAGTCTCAGAAGAATGGCAAGTGTTTGCCTAGAGCATCCTAGGCAGAGAGAGATTGCCAGATTGGGAAGGGATGTGGGCCGCTCTTCAGCAGGAAGAGATGAGGAGAGACTTAGTCAAGTGAAAACTTGATAGTAGCAGTGGGACGAAGCCCAAGGAGGAGGATGAGAATGCAACCCTCGCATCTAAGGGGCAACAGGAGCAGTGGAAAAAGAGGAAAGATGTTTTGAATATCAAGTGCTTCTGGCGTGGTGAACTTGGTCACTACGCTACACAGTATCCTCTCAAGAAGAAGGGCAAGGATGAGAAGCATGATCCGAAGGTTGCATCCACACACAATGAGGAAGAGGATTTTGCCATGATTGCCCAAAGGTGGGGTGATATAGAACTGTAGTTCGAAAGAACTGCAGATGGGCAGGATCCTTGAGGAGTCCACCTTTTAGATCAATACCTTGCTACGGGAGCCCAGATCAGTCGTAGCAAGATGGACCAGTGTCAGTTGGTGCAAAGAAGTGTCGGAGTGACAGTTGCAGTGGCTAGGAGCGCCAAAGACTGAGCAACGCAGAGCTAGAGTTGGCAGCAGTGCAGTGGGCACATAGCAGAGTCAGCAGCAACGCAGAGACTTCAGAGGATTGACACAGAGACTAGCAGCAGTCAAAACTCCACCAACAGATGCATCATGTTGAACACCTGTTCAATAATTTTGGATACTTTTCCGTTGTTGATGCAGTAGCAACAGCAGTTGGAGAAGGTTGGAGTGCAGATGCAATGTTGGCAGTGGCAGTGCCAATAGCAGCATAGATGCAATGTTGGCAATGGTAGGGCCAGTAGCAGTACAGATGCAGCATTTGCGCAGTAGTTGGTGGGCAGTGATGTCAGACATCAACGCAGAGGGAGATGTTTCAAAGTCAGAGTGATGCTTCAGCGAGCTGCATTACTAGAGCACATTCCTCGCTAAGAGGGAGTGTTGATTTATGGTAACATTGGATGTGCTCTAAGCCTCAAAATTTGCAGGGAGGCTTGGACACATGTATTCCACAATAGCGAGAAATAGTTTTGGAAATTCTATCCGGAGACAGTTTTATTAAAACAAATAATTGTTTTCAATGGGTGCCTAAGTCTAAACTTAGGAAATTAAAATAATTAAAGGGTATTAATCAAACTGTGGGTGAAACTTCTAGAAGAAGACGAGAATCATGCCAAAATGATATGAGCCATTGATTAGAATCTAATATGGGTCATTGGTTCTCAACTGGAGGATTATAAGAGGAGGCTTAAGGGGCTTTTGGAAGATATCATCGAGTGGGAGATCAAAGATTGAATTTCTAGAGAGAATAGCGCAACAGTTGCCAATGAGATTCGAAGTGATTTCTTGCAGTGAGGGGCAGAGATAGTTCCGGTTGGAGATTTCTCCTGGTCCAAGAATACTTCGCAGAGGAGGTAGAGAGAGATCCGGGAGAGGTAGTGTAGAGGCTACGATGGACAACGTACGTTGATGCAGAGGCATCACAAAGCATTGAGGAGATCCGTATTTTTGTTGGAGAGATCAATTTCTGAAGCTAGGATGTGAGACCGGGAGGACGGAATCAAAGTCTCAGAGAGGCAGATCGATCAGCAAAAGGGGTGATGTTGTCCCTAAGAGTTGTGACACTGGGCCTACGCAATGACTGCGTAGAGGCAGCAAGGGACTAGCCATTCTATGGCTGGATCAGTCGAGATCTCCAGTGATAGTGTGAAGTATTTCTCACTAATCCTTTGTCAGTGATATTCTCTGTACTGGATAGCCAGCAAGGCATCCAGAGATTGTATTCATAAAACTACTGCTTAATAATACAAACCATCAGCTGCTGCACCAGTTTTCCCACATTGGGTTTTCCCAGGGACATTTGTCCAAAAATAACTGTGTAGATGTGTGCGATGTTTATTTCTCTCGTGTTGTATTTAATTTCCACAGTTTTTATTTGTGTAGGTTGTAGTGTATTTAAATCGATATTTGCTGTAGCACACAGCGAGTAAATTGGTTAATCAAATTAACAATTAGAAGAATTAACAACAGTTGCTGCAGTAGGAACCGGGTAACCAATTTTTCACATAAAAAGACATGTGCTGACCTAGGTAGGCCTGCTGAGGAGTGGAACTGAGTGAATATTGAAAACTGACAAATAGGACAAATTTGCATGACTTAAATTTAAATTTGGAAGATAGAAATGGCCAATGTACGAATCAAGAAAAGAGACTAACGATTGTGCAACTCAGACAATGACCATACTGACAACCATCCTATTCTTAGATGCTTCACCTACAACCATCTAAGAAGGTGATATACAGTGGTTCTCATAACGAATTCCAGGTCTAGCAAGCACCCTAAAGAGGACAAACTACAGGACCTTTAACCTTTTGATTTAGACAACAGTCCTACTAGATTCCCTTCTGAAATAACCTATGTAAGAACTCATGAAGTTTCACTCTAGAAACCCTTGTTACAAGTCCCATAGGCTGTACAGACTAGCTGACAGTAATAAAGTTCAATTTTTATTTTTATTTCTTCTTTTTAATGCAGATTTATTGTGATATTTCATATATTTATAGTTCATAATCCTATCCTCTTGATTTGCCATAGATCTCAACATCCAAGATAAAAATTCAAGACAAATTTCTTCTTTGGAGAAATGTGAACAAAATAATAGATGGCTCATGTTCTCACCTAGTTTCATGTTTTTCTTGCGTAAAAAGTAAAGTGAAGCTCCAAACCCAGTAGCTAATATCAGACCAGGTACATCAGCTCCAGTACTGGCTAACTGCCCTCCTGTTGTCTGTGAAATCCCACTCACAAATATCCAAACCATAAGAGCTCCATAAACCCCAGTCTGTATACCTAGATCATTGGCAGATGGTGGTTCAACAGTAACTGGTGTATTCTTCAAAAATTTCTTTAGCCACTCTGGAGTACTACCAATACCAGCATTGCCTCTCTGTTTGACATCAGCAAACCGAATACTGCTATCTACAACTTTCCCGGCCCTGCGCTGCATAAAGCTTTGCATAAGAAGCATATCATATGCAGCCTCT
This sequence comes from Pinus taeda, assembly GCA_000404065.3. Lineage (NCBI taxonomy): Eukaryota > Viridiplantae > Streptophyta > Pinopsida > Pinales > Pinaceae > Pinus > Pinus taeda. Next base: position 25,250 of record APFE030429084.1, read on the forward strand.
ACCTGCAATAGTCCCCAAACAATTGCCTTAGAGAAATCTTACAAGAACATTTCAACCTAGAGAGATCATTATTTCTCTTTGCATTTTATCACAAGACAGGAAAATCATTCATAGGGCATCCCTGTGTTATTTAAAAATGGAAAAGGTGAAGACTGAAAACCCTTTCATAAAAGAATCAATAAGGAATGTTTAGGGACATTATTTTTATCAATATAAAATATTTCTTTAAGGCATCCCCTCCACTGGACAAGAAAACAGAGACTATCTGGCATTTTCAAAACATGCAAGTAAGAAAAATGAAAGACAAAAGCTAACAACCAAAAGTCAATGAGATATCCCAGAGTGAGATGCCAGATTAAACCAATCACTTGCAACTATTGCAAAGTTGCATGGGTCCAGACAAGCGTATGGACCATGGTATCCAATTTGGATATGGCAATTTTTAGAAAAGTTTGGATACAATGCTTCTGGGATATGACATATATAACAAATATGATGTGTAAAAAAAATTGTGAATTGTGGAAAGTTTAAATACAACTCATGGATTCGGATATGAGGCATCTACATACAGCTTGTGTAAACATGCACACACACAATATATGTAATTTATAATTTACATATGAAGGTACCCAGGATGCATGAGAACACACCATCCTTCCACCCCCACCCCTTACTGAAGTGCTTTCTGGACAGAAGCGCACCAAGAGAGTGCTCCATGATCTCAGCAGGAGCATGCCCAGGAGCATTCATGAAGCAAGCATTGAAAGTGTTAATTTAGCTTATTTTTTCTTAAATGTGAGAACTATGAGAAGGCCCTAATGGAGCTCACACCCTGTGGAAGAGGGATTGGGCTTATAAAATCCCTAATCCTTTTCTCATTCATTCATTTAAGTCATCTTTGATTAGATTTTGAGAGGGCAAAGTACAGGTTTTACAGTAGATTGAATTTGTTAGAGCTTGGAAGTGATATTGAAAGCTACAACAAACATCCTATTAATAGAGAGTTCAAGTGGTAAACTCTAAGCCTATGCTCTATTGTTTTTTTTCTGTGTTGTTTATTCGTTTATTTGTTCTCTTCTCCTACTCCTTCCCATTCCTTATCCTCTCTCATTCTATTGCAAATTTTACATTAAATGCTTGAGAAACATGACCCTTGTGTGGGGTGTGATTCAGTTTTTAATTCTAACACTATTGGTAGGGAATAAGAACACATTCCTTAGCCTCTCCATGAAATTTCGTGGCTAGAACACGTCCGATGCTACAAAAAATAGCAGTGGAGTAGGCTATGGAGATGGTAATGGACCGGCATGAAGCTCAACAGGAGCTTTAAGGCATTGGGGATACCAGAAGCCCAAACTGGCATTGGGATCTAGGTGGGACTACCTATCATTCCCCAGATATGTCGATTGACTGCGACCGTGGTGGTGTACTTGGCCTAGCGGTTGAGCACACGCATTCGCTAGGGTAGTCTCAGTCAGCACTAGTGGCCAACCAGTTTATGGACAGACTCCCTAGGTCGTTTTGGTATGATGGTCGTACATGGGATCACAGGATGACCAGCATACTATGGCAAGAGTTTGTCGGAGGAGGTGGCATTGGCAGGCCACCAGACAGTGCCTTGTATGGAGTTAGGGATTCCTCACACTTATGTAGGGCACGAAAGACACAGAAGAGCAGAGAAATAGTGGCATCACTACTAGTACCTAGAGAGATTCACTTCTTGGGCCCCTCAGGGAGGATTTGGAGGGGAGATCCCCTCATCGGAGAGGATGGTGATGCGACGGTGGAGGTGATAATACATGTCGGGTGCAGGTAGATGCATATGGATACAACTTTAGGCCATCACATCCAGGGATGGGTAGGAGCATCTAGCTTGGAGCAGTGGTCTGCAGATGGGCACGGAGACACACAGGGGTGTCCCATAGTATGTTGGACTGTGTTGAGGAGTAGGAGTATCTCACATCGCATTGAGTACATGCGGGGAGTGACAAGTGCAGTGACATAGGCGGGACACAAAACGATATAGGATGGTATAGCCATAGTTGGGGGTATCTAGTGGTGTATTGGGACAGGGTGCGACTTACACTGCCATGTTGAGGGGTATGGTGATGTCGGGTGGTATGCAGTGGCATATGATACGGTGCAGCGGGCTTTTGGAGTGTTGCCTCCAAGGAGACTTATGGACAGGGGTAGTAGGTGTATTGTTGGATGCAACTCACCTAGGATCAATGAGGGCATTGTTGAGCATATGGGGACACCATGTTTAGTGGAGACAGGGCCTCGAGGGTAATATCAGTAGATCCGAGGCGAAGAGAGGGTCGTCAGTAGGATTACTCTTGAGCATTCCGGCAGACTCTTGATCATACCCTTTGGGACATACCCACCCATCATCCTCTAGTGTTGCTTACAGTCATAGACGATTTGGTTGTTGCCCCTTGACACTCCATTCAAATAGCAAGGCATGGGAGGCTCACTCTAGGCAGCTAGATGAGAGACCGCGTGTCATGGGCCGAGAGGAGACTCTCCAGTTGAGAAACTTGATAGGGTCACGAGTTCATAGTTACAGGCTTAGGGATGGCATGGCTGATTGTCGAGGTAGCATATGTTCCACCCCTAGGCTCACACTGGGGGAGATGACCGAGAGGGAGTTGCATGGTACTTTTTCAGCTAGACAGCTCGAGGCATTAGGTGAGCACGAGGTGCGGGGGTTGGTAGTCCTTGTCAGCAGGATGATGCCTAGGCTTCCGGCAGCAGCCGAGCACATCATCACGAGCTGGGAAAGAAGATCTTGCTATGTGATGCAACTCACCTAGGATCAATGAGGGCATTGTTGAGCATCTGGGGACACCATGTTTAGTGGAGACAGGGCCTCGAGGGGAATATCAGCAAATCTGAGGCGAAGTGAGGGTCGTCAATAGGATTACTCTTGAGCATTCCGACAAACTCTTGATCATACCCTTTAGGACATACCCACCCATCATCCTCTAGTGTTGCTTACAGTCGTAGACTATATGGTTGTTGCCCCTTGACACTCCATTCAAATAGCAAGGCATGGGAGGCTCACCCTAGGCAGTTGGATGAGACACCACGTGTCATGGGTTGGGAGGAGACTCTCCAGTTGAGAAACTTGATAGGGTCACGAGTTGATGGTTACAGGCTTAGGGATCGCATGGTTGATTGTCGAGGTAGCATATGTTCCACCCCTAGGCTCACACTAGGGGAGATGACCGAGAGGGAGTTACATGGTGCTTTTTCAGCTAGACAGCTCAAGGCGTTAGGTGAGCATGAGGTCCGAGGGTTGGTAGTCCCTGTCGACAGGATGACGCCTAGGGTTCCGACAGTACCCGGGCACATCATCAAGAGCTGGGAAAGCAGATCTTGCTGTGTGATTTGGCAGGCATAGAGCAGCCAGTTATTCGTGGCACAGGTTCCTGATGCTTGGTGCCTACCTATTAGATACCTACAAGAGGCAGAGACGGGGCACAAAGGGGTCCCAACAGCTAGCAGCATATCACAGCGATAGGCAGAGAGGATTGGGGGTTGTGGACCTCTAGTATGGTTATGAGATCTAGGGATCCAATGGTTTGGTGGGATACTCCACTCAGTGAGCATGGTCAGGATAACAAGCGAACTGATTCATTCACATGCGGACGCATGGCGGATCACCGAAGCCCTCACCATATGACGAGGCAGATCGTTGCTTAGGATTGGGGCCAACCATGGAGTGATAGGCGCTAGCACTGTTGAGTCACTTTGGCAGGATTGGCCTAGCCTCGATCATCGCATAGATTATGGTCGAGAGTTATGGGAGCGGAGGCTCTGGTATGAGCATGCTACGCAGTCAGTAATGATCGGAGTTTCACGATGTCAGCAGGATAGGTTCCTTCTACGACGGGCAGGAAATTCTGGCATATCAGAGTGGAGCGGTTCAGCTACTCGTAAAGGTGAGCTGGTTTCTACGGGGGAGGGTCATCTAGATCTTTTATTTGATGTCATTGATTCGCTAATGGTGTGGGGGACTTCATCAGCATGGCAGGATGGCCAACGGGTGGATTTCAAGAGGAGCTCATGCAGTAGAGACTTCATTCGCATAGGGATTGAGTTGTATCTTCAAGGGCCCACAATCAAAGTGCATGAGGTGGACTATTTGGTAGGGCAGCTTCATGAGGATTTGGACAGAGTTTTACATCGTCAGGATGCTCTACTTATTGGTGGTCGACAGAGGGGTTCTAATGCCCATATCTGGCAGGATAGTGAGTGGAGCAAGGGGTGCTTCACGTTGATCAGGTTGGCTTGGGATCCTGGTATCGAGGGACTCCTTCACTATAGGATAATACAGAGATCAAGGATGATCCAGTGGCACATTTGGGACCTTGGTGAAGTTTGCAGTGACAAGTGGGGATCCACGGTCAAAGAAGGCGCTTCTTCAAGCATTGTTTGAGGACAAGCAAATTTTGGTGCACTAGAGGAACTTGCCAGATGAGGATGCCACCTGGGAGGGTGAACACATACATGAGCATCCAGCGTTGAAGTTGCTTGGGGACAAGCAACATTTGGGAGGGGAGGATTGTAATGTCCCTTCCTAAATTGATTTGTTACAGGTTTATCCATTCTACAATTTTGACAATTGTCATGTCCCTTCCCAAATGAATTTGTAACAGGTTTTGGTCTCTCCCCAATTTTGTACAAAATTTTGTTAAGTAAAGGACCCAAGCAATTTTGACATAGGGACTTAGGAGAAATGAAGGCTGGATTAATTTGCTAGTGGAAGGTGGGGGCCACCTACGTGGGAAAACGCATTGGGCAATTCGAATTGCCTTGGAGGGGAAATCATATGGCTTATGGAGGGGCCCACATGAGGAAAGGGGAGGCCCACGAAGTTATAAGGAGGAATAGCTCCTCACTTGGTCATTCATACATACTTGCACATCGAACTCTCTTGTATGTTTGCTCGAGCTGCTTAGCCGAGTCAACTTTTTTAGCCATGAATCTCTCAAGCGAGGGATTCAACCTTACCTTCAGGGGACTACGAGTGCCACCCTAGGAAGGCATTTTCAAAGTACATTGAGGAGCACTATGGAAGATTCATAGCCAACACACTCAGCCCACAAACCAACAAAGTGTATTTCTAGGCCACGCAGAGAAGGGAACATGCAGTTGTGACCAGGGGTTCATCTGGGCAAGACTTGCCGGAGAAACTTGGAGAGTTGGAGCATATCAGGAGTTCAGCCTCGGGGAGGAGTTTTGGAGCAGGTCGGTGCAACAATTGGGCAGTTCGAAACTCAGCCTTGGAGGACTATGAAGAGGGCCAGACTGGGCATCACATGGGCATTGATGAAGAGAGCCACAACACCGAGATCAGATCAGAGAAGGGTGGATATTCATGAGGGATAGCATCTCAGTGATTTGCAACAGCTTTCGAGAGCTTTCCCAGCACATTCCAGATAGGTCGATTTTGCTAGCTCGAGGAAGAGAACGGGCTCCTTGGAGGTCGATTTTCAGGGGTCTAAACTAGGCCAAACCCTTCTTGGATTTTGGAGGGTTTTTGTCGAGGATCCCAGAGTTGAAGTTTCACAATTTTCTAAGCAAGGGAAGCAAGGGTTCCAGCACTTCCTTTGCAGCAAACAACACAGTTTTCTGGGCAGCGTGAAACATTTGTTGAGCAGCAGTTGGGCAACCCCCAGATCATTAATTGCTCACCTGGGTTTTGTCACACTTGTCCTTGGAGACAAGCCCTAGTGCACCATTCCATTCACTGTTGTATTTGCCCCATGAAGATTTAATAAAATGGCTCAGAAGTTCTCTATTTCCAGCGATTTCATGGGTGTTTGGTGATTGCATCTCATTTCTGATTGTTGGTTTGTCTGCTTGCTTTGTTTATCACTGAGTTTCCTATTTAGGAATATTACAACAATTTTGGGAGCATGGGACCCAGGGGAATTTTGGAGAGACACCCACGAAGGAAAATGGGGGCCGAAATTTCTTGTTAGCCAAGCGTGGGGGCCACCCACATGAGGAAGTTCGAATAGCTAGAGAGAGAAGGTCAAATTGCTAGTTGGAGGGGGGCCAACATGGGAAAAGAGGCTCACAAGTTATCAATAGAGGAGGCACAGCCTCATTTGGTATCTTTTGCCTATTGAACTCAATCTTAGTTGCTCGATTTGTTTAGCTGAGTCACTTGTTGTTTAGCAACGAGCTCTCCAAGCGAAGAACTTGCCCTCTCTTCGATGGACTACGAGTGCCACCCAAGTGAGGTTCCATTCTACCATTCTAGAGGAGTGTTGGAGCATATTTGGGCATTAATCTCAGCTTTCACTTAGCCTGTGCGTACTTCAAGACGTAGTAGAGGAACACGCAGGAGCTTTTTCAGGGGTCTTCCAGGGTGCAGTTGCCAGAGGAATTTTTGGTGAAGGAAATATAGGGTGACACTAGTCCTTTGGGGGATTTTGGGAGCAGGAGCTTGCTGTTTGAGAGCCAGGGCCAGCACAGAAGCTTCTCACTGGGCACACGTGGGAATTTGTGGGTCAGTTCATGAGAGAGTATTTGGTGGGAGAGATAAGGGGTAGTTCAGGGAAGATTATCTCAACTATTTGGGAGCATTTGGAGGATTCTTTCTGGAGTTGGAGTTGGACATGGCTTTTGGGAGGCCGAATTTCCGAGGTCAAACCAAGCCAAACCCTTTCTGGGTTATTCTGGGTTTATTGAGGAGAGGCCAAAATTAATTTGGCAGAATTTTCTGGGCAAATTTGAGGGGTCAAACAAGAGTCCCAACTCAGCCAGCAGCTAGAAGAGCTAGAGGAATTTGGGCTGAAATTCTGAGGTCAACATTTGGCCAAATTCTTCGTGGGTTATTCTGGGTATTTGGTGTAGAGCCCGGGGTTAATTTCCCGGAATTTTCTAAGCACCAGAGGTGGGGTTTCCAGCAGTGTCTTTGCAGCAGACAACACAATTTCACAAGGGCAGCGCAAGGCATCATTGCAACAGCTATTTCTGCCATCTGGGCTTGACATATTATCACTTAGGCTTGATCACGCTTGCTATTGAGGCAAGCCCAGGTGCACCTCTTCCACATTATTGTACTTTACTCCCAGATTATAATAAATTGGTTCAGCAAATGGTTATTTCTGGACTTTCTATGGGTGTGCATTGAATGTTTCAATTTCTTGGTGTTGTTTCTATTGTTTGCTTTGCTTATCACTGTTTTTCCTAGTTTGGAACATTACAAGCTTGCTATTTCTACCTAAGGATTTTATTGAGGGGATAATTTGATAAACCAAGTACTTTGTAATGCTTTTATCTAGGTCAAAATGAGTCTAGTAGAAAACTTTATTGAGGTAACAAGGAGACTGATGAGATATCCAGCAGGCAATTTTGCTAGAAAAAATGACAATTTCTAGATGAAGATTTTGTTGAAAGAAATATTAATAAAATTGCAATCCTGAGATTTATAAGAAACACTACTAAACTCCATTGATTGATCTTCAATGAAGGTTAAGCAGTATTTTTTTTATTGTATAACAAGTGTTAACACTTGTACCTGCACTCAGAATCCATGGAATGGATCAGTCCTCTTGACAGAGAATTCAGCATTTTCCAGGAGACTACTTTCAGAGAAGGCTGTTTTCATCACCACATATTGGGCACATCTCCGAATAACTGCTTCTCGGAGCTTTTTTGAGGCATGTCAATGCTATTTTGAGGTAGACCGGTGCTGTTGTTTGTACATGATAAGGTAGCTTATTTCTTAAGCTCAGTTTTGTGCGGCACGCATAATGTGAAAAATCAACAGGCAGAGGTTGCTTGCTTGCCAAGCAAAGAACAGCACTACTTTTAGGGGTTCAAATTTGACTTTTCTTGGAAGATCAGCAGGCACATGTTTTTAGCACTTCTAAAGGAGATAAATTCATTTAGGGAACAGCGCTGGCATAAGGATAAATTTGGCAGTCTTAGAGGTCAAAACCGGTGCATGCATAGTACCAAATCCAGTAAGACTAATCAACAAAGTTAGCAGGTTCCAAATCGGCTTATCACTTTTGTGGACAACAAATCAGCAGACAGCGAAAGCACTTATGATAGAATAAAGTTAGCTTAAGGAACTGCACTGGTGTTTGGAGGAAACTAGAAGGTTCTGTTGGAAAAATTGTCATTCATGTCAAAAGGTGAATGGGCCAGCATTTGTTTGATGATTTGTGTGCACAAATCAAGCGAATTTGGGTACAAGGACCCTCTAGATTATTAGCCCTTGTCACGCCATTTCATTTGATAGGTGGCACATCTTGAGGGTCCTTTTGGTTGGAGAGATATTGATTATTGAAGTTTGTGCCCCAAGGATGGGTCTAGCACCAGCCCTTTTCCCAAAGAGTTTATGACCTTATCTCTTCATTCCAGCCCCTAGAAGAAGGTCAAAATTATAATTTAAGTTGACATAAATTCATGTGTCCTAATCAGCTTTGAAAGAAGATTATATAAAAGACAAAAATTGATTTTTCAAGTATTTTAAACCCCCTCTAAACAGGTCAATTCTCTTCCTTAGGGTCGGCTCAAAATAAAGGTGCCTTTTCACATGAAATTATTCATATCTGCTCAGGTCGGCCCCAGTTAAGGGCTCCTCCAAAAACACACACACACACACACATATATATATATAGATATATCCAACTCGTGGCATCAAAATGTGGAAAGGAGAGACATCGAAAAAGGACAAAATCTTCTGTACTCTTACACAGGCCGAGTTTAAAAGACACATCCAAAGAAGGCTCGAGTTTCTGGAGTATCTTCTGAAACAAAGTTTGTAGATCATCAGAGTTCTAGTAGGAGAAATCTTTGTGTATTTTGCTGGACTTGAGGCCTCTCTAAGGTAAACCTTCGGCCTCTCCGAGGTAGATTCTCTGACATCCTATTCAATCCATTTGAAGGAGACTTTCGGGGTTCTTCAGAGGCTTGTCCTCAGGCTTCCTGATGCCTAAACAGAAGCTGTTTTGAGGTAACCTTAATACCTCTCTTGGATCTGTCTTAGGGAAAAAAAATCTGTAGTAAATTAGGTCCAGATTAGGGCACATTTTTTGAGCTTGAAAAAGACCAAATTAGGGCCTGTTCTATAAAGAATTGTTGACTGGTGTAGTAAGCCGAACCCTACTGTTGATAACTAGGCCGTCCCTACTATTGATAAATAGGTCGAGCCCTCTTTGTTGATGACTTATGCTTAAATAAAGAGGACAAGTCCTACTGTACCTGAGGCAGCCTGTAACAAATCTGATGTTTGTGCTAATTTTGAAGCTGGGGCAGAAAAACAAATTTTGGGAGCAGACTTCAATATTTGTTCTGAAGCAGACCTTCGAGAGCAGATCTTGAATTTATAGCAGACCTTTCTTGGAGCAAATCTTGACTTTGGAGCAGATTTTGATATTTGTAGCAAACTTCTGTGCTTGTTCTGGAGCAGATCTCGAAGTTATCTTCGCAAGCAGACTTTGATATTTGTAGCAAAACTTTGGAGTTTGTTCTGGAGCAGACCTTAAAAGTCTTGAAGCAGCCTTTTAATGAAGTTGTGGAGCAGACTTTTGGAGCAAACCTTAAAGAACTCGCAAGGTAAATCAAATGCAGAGTAAGGGCACTTGTCTTGATGAATTGAGGTATGCATTTTATTGTTGATCTATCTACAGATTGCATATGACAAAGGGGCAGAATTGAATTTGTTTGAATGTTGTTGTAATTGGGCCATTGTCCCTAGTATGGGAGCCCAAGAAGATTTTGTTTTACTTTTTACTATATAGGGTGGCAGGGTGGTGCTAGGGAAGTTGTAGCTTCCTTCAGGAGGTTGACGCTTCCTTCCAGTAGTGGTTGGTAAATATCTTGGGGTTGTAGCCCTTCTAGTTGTAGATGGGTAAGCCAGAAGTTGCAGCTTCTCTTGTAATATAAATATATTGTTCATATATATATATATAATATATATATATTGTGTTCCTTTCATGTGATGTTATTGGTTAATGGTTTTGATACTAAATTGTAAGAAAAATACTAGAGCACACAATGGGTGCTTTGAGCTATTGACCAATCACCCAATCATGAAACCCATGCTTTAATAACTCAAATTTCTTTTACAATAAAAAAAAAAAGTTCCTTCTTTTGACAAATACAATACAACATGACTCAAATGCAATTATGAAGACCGACACTAGTTACATTTTTCAACACTTTGCCCCAAGAGTTTATGACTTTATCTCTTCATTGCAACCCCTAGAAGAAGGTCAAAATTATAATTTAAGTTGACCTAAATTCATGCATCCTAATAAGCTTTCAGAGAAGATTATATGAAAGACAAAAATTGATTTTTTGGAGTATTCTAAGCCTCCTCTACACAGGGCAATTCTTTTCCTTAAGGTTGGCTCAAAATAAAGGTGTCTTTTCACATGATAATACTCATGTGAAAAGACACCTGTGGGTAGTGTATATAGGAGAAATTTTTTCTCCTAGAGTTGGCAGCTAGCAGCCCCTTGTAGCCCCCAGATAGCTTGATGTGCCATTTTCTCCGTCACCTAAGCCAGCCATGTGGTCCCTCGCTCATCTGTTATGAATGTATGTTTGAAGGTGGGCCTCCCGACCCTAAAGGTATGAATTTTCATTGGTTTGGTTGAGTTATTTTGTTTACTTTCCATGGGCACTTTTGGGCATGGATCGGTGAGGAGATTCGGCAGAAAGATTGAGTTGGGTCTCTATTCTTGTCTCCATTGCCCGATTTCGTGGTTACCCTTGTATCCTAGTCTCGTGGGATCTCTTTTACTGGCCATTAGATTTAGGGCTGGCACTACATGGGAAATCCCAATTTTGGTTACATGATCTCACTTCCCGACTCCATATACATTGTTAGCGCTTGGAATTCACCTAGGCTGAGATAGACAAACTCTCAAGGCTACATCAAACCATTTCACCTCGTAGCTAGCCCTACGAGGTATGAGAAGGCTCTCTCGGGTCAAAACTCGATGGATTTTATCAATAGGATGAGTTGACCAATTAGGAACAAGGATTTTAGGCTAGTAAACTGATATGGGGGATTGGTTTAAAGATTTTTGGGTTTTTTGGTGGCAATTGGAGGGAGTGCAATTCAGGGTGCGGGGATTGAGCACAGTTTTTGCAGGTGATTCCTTGGGGCAAGGTAGGAATCTATGCTGATGCCTTTAATTGAAAGAGATGATCAAGGAAGAAAGGAGAAAAGCTAAAGAGGGCAAACAATGATTTGAATCCTCTCTAGACGGTGGAAAACATAAACTTTAAACAAAATTGAAAGCTGAGCATGGCATGCATGAATTCAAACTTTATCACTTCTTTTGTTTAAATAGCAGCAAGAGATTAAGGAATGGAACACATAAACACACTTACAATAACAGTAGGAAGCACACCATCAACATAATAATCCACAAGAATCAACAATGAAGTCTGCAAAACCCTGGCCTTCCTTTTTCCTCAAATTGCAGAAAATACAAGTCAATAATACAATAGCACTT